>CAUYRT010057250.1:0-19818 GCA_963574885.1 Lepilemur ruficaudatus
ATGTGGGAGGGAACAAAGGAGAAGCCTAGAAAGGGGTTGGTGGGAACATCCCCGTCATCTGCCAGGTAAACAATAACTCCTGAATCACCCACCCACCAACTACGCATGTGCACGCACACACATGTGCACACACACGTGCACGCACACGTGCACGCACACACACACTGTAGCAATGAAGTGAGTAGACAGAAGCGGAATTAGATTTTTTTCCTGCAATTCAAAAACCATGGTTTGCGGCAGTTCTCAGCCAGGATCCGTGCTACCGCTGGGCGTCCCTTCTGCCCTACAGGGGCTGTGTCACTTGTGCCATGCTCAGGCAGGTTCTTGAGGAAAGTCTGTCTGTGAGCAAGCCTGGTTTCCAGCGGCCCGTCTCCCGCAGGGGAGTCTCCTGAAGGCCTCCGACCTTTTGGGTTTTCACACAGGCATAGTTAGCAATTTGGATAGAGTTTGGCCGGATGTTTCTGTTTCATGTGACACTGGCTGGAGTCATTCACTCACCTGCATGCGGCTGGTGGATAAATTGGGACGGAAGGTCCAAGAAGGCATCTGTCATCGTCTGACTCCTGTCGCTGTGCGAAAGGCGTTCCTCCCTCCACGGGCTGACGGCTCCTTCGCACTCGGTGGGCTCAGGCACTTGGCGTTTTTATGCGGCAGCCAGTTTCTAAGAGGGAGCAGCGGTCCAAGCCCTGAGTTCGAATCTTGCCTTTATTGCTTATTAGCTCTGTGTCGCTGGGCAAATTATTTCAGTCCTCTAAATGTAGACTTCCTCATCGGTAATGTGAGGATAATAACGCGTATCTCAGAATGTTGTCGAGTGATGTCTGCATGAGGAGAGGGGATCCCAGAGCCTCGACACCCAGCAGTTGGCTGGGGACAGGCGGAGTGGCTTTCCTATTCCCTGCCTTTCCACTCACAAGAACTAGCAATAGGAGAGGGCTCTCTGGCCACAAACGTGATGTCGGCACGTGCAAGAAAAATTGCCACTTCGTAGCTTCAGATGGTTGGGCCCAGAGTAGAAACTCACATCAAAGGGTTCTCTGCGGTGTTGGAGGCAAAGCCCACGAGGTGAGGCAAAGGGGACGTGGAAGTGGCCGGCATGACAAAGGAGCAGAAAATGTCTGTCTCCCAGCCCTGGAGCTCAGAGGAAAGAGAGAGGGAGAGAAAGCTCGGAGTGGGAGGTTGAGATCCCAGGACATGGCAGTTAGGCTCAAATTCTAGGAGAGTCGGAGACTGTGATGTGAGACTTCAGCCTGTTTCCCTTTCCGTGATTGCTTCCGTCATCACCGAGGCTTGGGAGAGCACTTTGTGCTGGTGCCGGGGAGAGGCCTCCGGAGAAGCCACCAAGTTCGCCTTCACTGGAAGAGGAGCCTGGCGGCATCGCGGGGGGAAGACGGGAAGAGGTAGGAAGTGGGCCAACAGGAGGTATCTGAGGAATGCCCGGGCCCCCGTAGAAACTCTGGAAAAGACACTAGTCTTCCCCAATTTGGCGTGTGAGGTAGGGGCTCAGACTGTTTTACTGGGGGAGGTTGGCCACAGGAGGCGAGTGGAGCTCGTGATATTCTGGTTCTGCTCATAAAGGACTTGACTGACCTATTGCTGATTTACCTTGAATGGTGACTTCTGCTATTGCTATCCAGAGTCCAAGTGACTTGCCAAGGGAAATAAAACGTGGAGTGGCAACTGGCATTCGGAACCGGGCTTGTGTGAGTCTCAGCGTCTTCACTTTTTCCACTCCACCGCATTTCAGTCAAGTATGTACCTGCTATTAAGTCTTTATTTAGAGTATTAAAGCCCAACAAAAGATCTGGAGGCGGCTTGCAGCCAAGTTAAATGGTGATGGCCCCTAGGTCACCCACGGCAAGGCAGAGGCATTTTGAGGGCTGGCTGGGGATTGCCCACGTACCCTTTCTCTTGATTATTTTGGGGTCAAGTCTCCTGGGATTAGCAGCTCCTAAAGTCCTTCCCCGTTCCATTGCTTATAAAATCTTGTTTAATATGCTAATTGTGCTCCACCCTTGGCTGGGGTTCTGTCATCTGTCAAGTCAACAGTGACCATAATGAGAAAAGAAACCAGAAATGCAAATGGAGGAAGATGAAGAGCGTGAGAGAGCGGGAGCCAGCTTAGCGGAAACATAAATTCCTGCTCAGAGCCACACTGTCGCATTTCTAAACTCACACCTTTATTTTTTATTTACTCTGGCATAAGAAGCTTTCCTTGCATTAGTAATGATACTGTTAATGATTTATAGGGTGTAGAAGTCATGGTCACATTGAAATCCTCCCCAGTATGTGGAGAACTCTTATCCTTGTTGAAAACACATACTGAGTTTGAGTCAGGCAGTCATCTACCCTGCCAAGAACCCGAGAATTCTTTGGGCATGTTGGTGACATTTGGTCTCCCTTTAATTGCTAACACACCTTCCCCTACATCTCCAAAGAGTTTTTAGAAGGCCCCTCAGCCCCTTTTTCTTAACTGAAACCTGGATCTCCTTGAAGCCTCAACTTCCTTTGCAGTTTCCACCAGTAGAGGCTGCTCCTTCTCCCACATTCCACGCAGCACCCTCGCCGGGGAAAGTTGCTCTCCTGCCTCCCGCCTCCACCTCCAGATTGACACTCAGCAACCTTCAGGTAGAAACTCTTTCCTTCTAAATCATGCCACCCAGTGATACCGTGTTCTCTTCCTCCTGGTCACAGACATCTGCCTATGTCCTGGTTAGTTTCCTTCCTTTACTGACGATTTTGGGATGCCTGTCAGACAATCAATCCAGCAAACCAGTCTCCAAATTCCTGAACATCATTGACTGCAGTGTCCTTCATTTCTCTCCTTGTCAGCCCATCTCTGGGCAGCACTCCTGGATCCTACCCTCTGATCACAATGTCCTGTCCTCACAACATTTCTCCCGTTACACTTTGACCTCGCATGTTCTTCCTGTCCCTTGATCGCTCCATTTTCTCACATTTTATTAGCACCTTTCTGACTTTGTTTTTTTCTGTACACAATCTGGATCCTTTGTGTTTTATAGAGATCTGAGCCACTATTTTCAGAGCATCTTTGATTAGTTTCTATCCCCTATGCGTCTATCATACCACCTGATAAAACCTAACCTTGAAGAACCTTTTACTCTCTATCTCCCTTGCTTATGCACCTGAGGAGGGGAATATACTGGAAAAATAATTATAGAATCACACAGGTTGGCATGTTGAAAAGTTTGTGGTCTCTCATCTCAGCTTGTCCCTTCCTTTTGCCTCTCAATCTTTTGTCTTTAGCCAATGCTCTCTCTCATTTCCTTCAATGGCTTTAAAATCTTATCTATTTATTGAATGCTCCAATGATTTTCAAATCTTATCTATTTATTCAACCCTTATTCCTTCCCTCTCAGCAGACAATGAAGAAAATCAAGGAAATTAAGCATAATTTCTAGCCCTGGATATAAAATTTTCCATGCTTACCCCACCGTGACAGACACTTTTGTCTGCTTATGGTACCCATCCTTTGGTTGCAGCCACACCCGTCCCTTCCATGATAACAGAACCCTGATGTGCTTTAGGTATCTGGTGGCCATGTTCTTCAGGGAGACCAGGCTCTTGCTAACCCCCAGTGGATGGGTAATAATTAGTCCAGCCCAATTTGTGACTACTTTGTTTCCTTTGTCAGCACTTGGCTTAGCCATGTGAAGAAATTCTGGCCATTGAATGAAGGTCGGTTGAGGAACTCTGGGAAAGTTTTTCTCCTTCACAGAATGGAGCCCAAAGAAGAGCTCTTTATCCCTGGACCTTGTGCCCTTGTTGGGAGTAGCTGATGTGTTGAGGGTGCCAGTGCAAAAACATGGAGAGAAACTGGGTCCTTGATGACATTGTGAAACCACTGAATTAGCCAACCCTACCTGTAACCACCATCCCACTCTTTGGCTTTTTGATATATAAAATAATGAAGTTTTCTTGTTTAAGCTTCTTTTGGTTGGATTTTCTGTTGCTTGCCATCAAAAGCATTCTAAATGTTACACCAACCTTTTCTCCTAGTCCCTGAAGCAACTCTCCTCTTTTAAAGATCAGTCCTTTCACCTGTGCCCTTGATCTTGTGGCTTTCTGCCTCGTCTGGAACTTTGCTACATCCTTCATCCTCCCTCCATGCTATATCCTCTGCTGCTCCTTCTCTAAGTCTATCAATTTATTGAAGTTGCTTCCAATGTTAAAAGCTTCCCTTGAATCCATGTCTTTTACTCGTTCTCAACAAACCCCTCTTTTCTCTTCTCATACAAACTTTTTAGAGTGGGCTGTGCTTTCTATCTCTACTTCCTCACTTCCCATTTCTTTTTGAGTCACTCAATTTGGCTTCTGTCTCCACCATTCCAGTAAAATGGTCAAGTTAAAGTTACCAATGATTTCTTAACCACCATGTCCGATGAGATGTTTAAGATTGCATTGCTATACCTCTGCTCTACCCCTCTGCTGCATTTGATGCAGGTTACTGAATTTTTTTTACTATTTTGGCTTTCATGCAGCCATTCTCCTGGTTCTCCTTATCTTTATAACCCTTCCTTTAAATCTCTGGTTGATGGATACTCCTTTCTCTCCTTGCCTCTGACATTTTGGTGTTCCTTAAGGTTATGCCATTGGCTCAGATATTTTCTCATTCTACCTGTTCTTTCTAGGTCGATGTATCCACTTCTATGGTTTAAATTGTCTCCACTTTGTCTTCCAAATCTCAGACCGTTTGCCCGACCTTCAGATCCTTCTATTGAATGACTTGTGAAAAATCAATACCAGGGTGCCACGTGCCCCCCTCAACCTAGCAAGGCTAAGCTGAACTCATCATCTTGCACAATAAACTTCCTCCATCTTGTATTCTTCAAGTAGATTAGTGGCCCCACCATCTATGAGTCACTAAGTAAGACGCTGGAGGTCCATCCTGAACGTTTCCCTTTCTCCCCTTCTCATCATTCAATCTGCTACTAAATGTGGTAGGTTTTGCTTCCTGCAGCTCTCAGTTCTGTTCCTGCCTCCTCATCCCCACAGGCACTCCTCCAGTGCCGGCCCCCAGGACCTCTCTCCTGACCACAATGTCGGCCTCCTTAGTGCCCTCCCTACCTCCATTCTTGACCTTCTCCAACTTGTTCTGCACACAGCCAGCAGAAGGCTGCATCTTCATGATCAAGTCTGACAGAAGTCACTCTTGATTGACTCTGTCCCCGGCTTCCCAGTTTTTATTTACAGGGTGAAGTGAACATGCATTAATATGGCACACAAGGTTTTTCCTGAACAATCCCTGCTTGCCTCTCTAGGTTTATCTCTTGGTGTCCTGCCTGACAATTTATTTCCCAGCAATAAGAAGTTTCTTTTGCCCAATGCATACCATATTATTTCTCAACACACACACACACACACACACACACACACACACACACACAACTTTGCCCATCTAATTCTCTAAGCAGGATGCCATTTTTTAAATTCTGTCCCAAGACTCTGCCATTCGAGAGCAGTCTTATTAATATCTGGCTGCCAGTGATTAGCTCTTAGTAGGACTTCCTGGCCCTTGGTAGAGATTCCTTAATATTTGTTGAATGGATGCGTGGATGAATAGACATATCCTCTAGGGAGTTCATGCTCCTGGATTTGACTGTAGATTAGGCCCCTCTGTGCCTTCAACTCAGAGCTTAAAGGGTGAACTAAGAACTGTGCCTACAGATACCTCTGAGATCACCTTGTCACTGTTCCCCTATCTCCAGTTCTACAGTAATCCTTAGATCGTTTTTATCATTCTTCTGGTGTTGGAATATAGGAAGCTTTTTTTCCCTGGTTCCATGTGGAGGAAATAGTAAAAGCAATTTATAATTCTGGGATTATTTGTATAAGACTAATATGTGCATAAATAAACTGTTGTTTTCTGATTTTGTTTCTTTTTGCACCTCCTTATTCTCTCATTCTCATTGCTGGATGAGAAGAGATCCCTTGTCAAGAGAAGGAAATTGAGCTGGAGAGACAAAACAATGGCCCCTGCAAACTTTCCTTCTCTCTGGATTTTGCAGAGCACTGTATTAGGATGGGAGTCCTTTCCAGTTTAGAAATGTTCCTTTCTCTGTGACTGTTCCTCTCCCTCCACCATCCACCCACCCATAGCCCCAAATGCCCACCTGGGACCCTCTGTACCCTCCTGAACATATGTGAAAAATTTAGACCAAGGTTAGTCCTGGGAAAACTATGGAATACATGGATTTAGATGCATTGTTTCATGTCCCCTCCCCCCTGAAACACAGAACAAGAAGGAGGACCCCTCCATCAGTGAATTAGTGGCAGGATTTCAGGGCAGAGAGAGGGAAATGTATGGGGCAGGCAGAACTTTTGTTGATTCATGTCTTCAGGTCACATCACAGACACAATTGCTTACTTGATCTGTTAATCAGGATAGGGAAATACTTGTCTTTGAGTAGTAAGTTTTAAGATTCTTCAGCCTTCCTATATATTCCTCAGCTTCTTCCAATCAGAAAGACTTCTCAAGGCAAACTGAGGGGTTGGAGGTGGTAGTGATAAAATCATAGGTTTTTCTTTGTTACCTAGGAACCTCCAAATGCAGGCTATTCCTGAGGTTAAGAAACAATTCTAAAGTGGGAAAGAGAATGTGTGAGGATAAGGACAGCAGGAACACTTGCTAATATGTGGCAGACTCGATTCTTCCTCTTGTCATTTGCTACAGAAGCATGAATCATGACCACATCTTTCCAGATCAGGGAGGGCCTCAGAGTCACCCCGAAATGCTCTCAGACATACCTTGTCAGATGACCTGAGTGTGACTGAGAATGCTCCAAACGTCCTGTCCCTACTTTTAGGACACTGGAATCAAATGGAAAATCCCAAGAATGAACTGCAGTGTGTTGTAGGGTTCCTAGGCCAGGTTTCCTTATCTGTTTGGCGTATGAAAAAAGGAATTGGAAGAATGCTGACGGATGCACCATGGGTGGAGGCAGTGGCAGAGGAGCAGCATTACAGCTGCATGCGACTGTCCACTGCAGGATCTGGGCAGTGGGGGATGGAGTGGGAGGTCTGAGGGGCATATTTCCCCTCCCCCCTTTCTTGCTCCAATCTGCTCAGGAGGTACTAGAAATTTCAAAGGTGCAAACATGACAGCATGTTTTGTCTAAGAAAACATTCA
Source organism: Lepilemur ruficaudatus (assembly GCA_963574885.1). Classification (NCBI taxonomy): domain Eukaryota; kingdom Metazoa; phylum Chordata; class Mammalia; order Primates; family Lepilemuridae; genus Lepilemur; species Lepilemur ruficaudatus. The sequence goes on from CAUYRT010057250.1 coordinate 7,151, forward strand.
TTATTCTGCTTTTGAGTTTAGGGATTCACAGTCCTGCAAATAGGATAATCTTGTAGAAGTGTTAACATAGATGAGTCACAGATTATGACCCACCAAATCCCTCACTTAGGAGGTCCATAGGTTTTAAAATCAGTGATCGAACTCCCCAATTCATTTTATGAAGCAATCATAATTTTAATCTCAAGATCTTAACCAAGAACTAAAATAAAAAGAAAGGTTTAGATAATTTTCATTTATAGATATAGGTATAGCAATTTTAAGTAAAATATTAGCAGATAGAATAGTTGGTTAACCAGCCAAGGGAGTCCTTAAAAGGGGGTGGGAAAAAAAGAGGTGAATAGAAACACAATAAAGATAAGCTTTGCTCATTTTATTGCTAGGGCCAGAGCAGGCCCTTGGGAGACAATTAAATCAAGAAATGAAAAAGAAGAAGGATACAGAAAACTATGAAGCTATATTATAAAATAATAGATAGTAATAGTTAAGAAAAGTGAATTTTCAAGCCAAATACTAGCATACCTTTATGTCAGTGCCTACTGTCTGACTTGGAAATGAAAGCTGGATGTACTACTAAGTATAAAATCTATCTAAGTATAAATCTATCTATAAAATACTATCTAAGTATTTATCTAAGTATAAAAATGAGTCCACGGTATTTAAGAGACAGTGTGGTGGTGCAGTTTTAGCAACCAGGAGACTTGGGATCTAGTCTGACTCAGTCACTAATTTGCTGTGGGACCACAGAGAAGCCACTTAAATTCTCTGTGAACTGAGGTGGCTGGTCTAGATCAGCACTTCTTAAACTTTAATATGCATATGAGTCACCTGGAGATTTTGTTAAGATATGGTTTCTGGTTGAGTAGATCTGGGGCTGGCCTGAGGTTTGGCGTTTCCAACAAGCTTCTAGGTGATGCCAGCGCTGCTGCTCTGTGGCCCACACTCTGAGTAGTGGGAACCTAGATGATCTTTATGTCTCTTCCTGTTTAATTGAGCATGGTTTTATAATATAATCTTTCAAAAGGCAATCAGCTAAAATCTTTATGTATTGTAGGGATGAAGGTTATACAGTTATAAGAACAACTGTAGTAAATAAGAAAAAATCAAGAACTGTGGGCACTTAGTAGGATGGATCTAGCAGTGCAGTTTGACTCAGTGAGTAAGAGAGACAGAGCCAAGATAAAATTATGGAATAAACCTAGTCCAAAGGATGTGACCAGAGAGAGGGAAGAGCAATGGAGAAAGATACTCAGAAATCTTGTGAAAATAAAAACATTTAATGAAGTATTCCTTATATTGCAAAGAAAAGAGGCTAGAGCCATGTTAGCCCTCCTTCAGTTCCCTCTGGGTGTCCCTGGCTTCGTTTGAAGGACATATTGACACTATGATCCTTGACACCCTCTCCCGCATCACTTAAATTCTCTAAAATGCAAAAACAGACAATGGGTTCATACGTCTACATTGTGGTGCATTCTAAAGAGCCACTCAGATGTTGAATGACAGACATCTTAGTCCTTGATTTAGGGCTGGGCACCGAGAGTAGAGGATCTACAACACAGGTCCCAGGTTTGTCCAAGAACTAGGGAGGAAAGAGAAAGGGTGAGGAGGACCCAGCAAGATGAGCACTCAAAGTATCTTCAAAACCAGAAATCTTCCTATTGAATTTATTCATTAGAACATTGACTTCTGTTTCATGTCAGTAATGACTTAGTAAGCCATTTGATATTGAGAAAAAATTCTGTGAGATATATAGAGGCAGGCATTGTTATTCAATGTAGAAAAGGAAGAAATCAATATTAAGTAGGTTGAGATCATCCAGTTAGTTAGATTGGAGGTAGGATTAGAACTCAGGTCTCTTCATCCTTCGGCAGTGTTAAGTGTCAAGCACCACATATAATTAAGCATATTGGACTTTGACTTTTTTCTCATACTCCACTAACTTTTCATATCCATTATGGTTGTATAATTACCAGATACTTTATTTCATTTTTTGATAGCAAAATGTTTTAGAAAATAAATAGTCTCCAATATTGGTGGGAGTGACAGTCATTGGTAGTTGCCAATCCTAGAGGATTTACTCTTTCTTCTTTGCTGATAAATTTTATTGATCTTCCTCTGAAAAATCACATTCTTTAGCAGGGACTGGACCCTTTCCCAGCCTCAGGCCACTGAATCTTAATTGATCTATGCTAATCAATATGGTATCACTTGCCAAATGATTGTTGCTCTGATGGCATTTGGTGAAATTGTGACTGGACATGAAAGGAAGTTGCTTCTGCTTTTAAAAAGGCGCTCATTACAGAGTTAGTCCCTTTTCTTCTTCTGGACTTTGTCTACTACAGATGATGCCTGGAACAGTGGAAACATCTTAGAACCATGAGGAGACGACCTTTGACACAACGAGGGTAGTAGAGAAGACAAAGGGAAAGACTTTCCCTGGATGATGTCGTTGAGGCACTGAACCAACCAAACCCAAGACTGCTCTTTCTCCAGACCTTTATTTGGGGTTTATTTTATTTTCAGCCGAAAGCATGCCAATGAATATAGAGTGACTGGATTCACTTTGTCATAACTGGCATCAAACAACCAGGATTAGATTCTTAACTGTATCACCAACTAGCTTTGTGACCTTGGACACTTGGATTTGGACAAGTTATTTCCTCTCCAAGAGCCTAATTCCTTACAAAAATGGAGATAATAAAATATCAACTTTACAAGGTAGAAGTTCTAACATAAAATATAAAAACACCTGAAAATTATTATTACTATTGTATTTATTAAAATTATATGATATATAATAATAAAAATACCATATCAGGATCCATCATAAGCAATCTGCAGTGAGAATGCTTTCAAAGAAAAATCACTGCATGCTGGGACATTTGCACCTCCCTTTTCCCTAAGAGCACATGAAAAAAGCCAGTCTGGTTACAATTTGGGATGGGGGAGTTCCTTAATAGAATATGAAAGCAATACTTCATTATAACCAAAGGGGGCTCATCAGACTGTGTTTGGGACTAATATTCCATGAGAGTTTTTCCAGCATTTCAATGCCTATGTGGGGCTGCAACATACACCATGTAACTTATCTCTCCCTTTTCCTTTGCATTGGAAAGTGGAGAGCTCTACAAATTTCAGGTGAAAAGTCATATCTCTGATGCATGAAAGAGAAACAAATCTAGGAGCTTAACTCCATTGTATTTCTGAGAATAGTAGAAATTTATTTTCACAGTTCTAGAGGCTGAGAAAACCAAGACCATGTTGCTTGCATGGTTAGGTTCTGGTGAGAGCCCTGTTCCGTGTTTCAGACTACTGTCTTCTCGTTATATACTCACAGGATGGGAAGAAAATGAGAGAGCTCTCCGGCGTCCTTTTTGTTAGGGAACTAATCCCATTTGTGAGAGTTCTACTTATTCCTCTCCCAAAGGCCCCACCTCCCAAAACCATCACAGTGGGGGTTAGGATTTTAACATATGAATTTTGGGGGGCCACAAACATTTGATCCATTGCTACCCCTTCTTAGGCAGCCTCTAAAAACTTTAAGACTTGCTTTGTTTACAGCTCTAGCCATTTTATTTCCTCTTTTGTTGCAAGAGTAAGGGACAAAAGAGCTAATTTTGTGTGTGTTTTTGTTAGAAACAGCCTCTTGTTTCTAACTGAAAATAAAAACATAGTGATTTTGATAAATATGACACCTGGATGGACACACAAATGGCTATTTATTGTACAAGCTCTGGAGAGGACCAGCACTGGATTCGGACTGCATAATGAGGAGGACGAACCCATGGGATCATTGCTGGGGCAAATTCCATCCCACAGCCTACTATTTTTTTTTAAATGGAAGGTCAAGAAATAAGGAGCTGGGACTATAGACATCTGCTAAGAGTGATATTTCCAAATTGGTTTTTCTCCTCTGGAAGTTCAGGTTCAAATTTAATTAGCTAGCTAATGATGGTAAATTATTATAATTAATTGATGAATGTGAAAGTGCTTTGACTAAACAAAGCACTGTATGCAATTTTAGGGCAGTTAATGTCTGGTATAACTTTGAGGACCAGTCTAGGAAACTGATTTTTACAGTAATGATATAAATAATAATAACACTTTTTAAATGCTTTGGACTGAAGTCTTCTGTTGGTCTGGAACACTGCTTTAGGGGAAGATTTCATATAATCTCTAGTTTCCCACTTAATGAAAAGACTTCTCCTTTTTCCAAAGGCATCCCTGGAGGAAGAAAGCATGTGAGAGAGCAGTAAGTGTCTTTACAGTTGTCAAATGGGTAATATAGAAAAGTAAATAACCAGTTATTATACAGAAAGATATGTACTGTGATAGGGAGATATCCAGGGAACTATGGAATCACAGGAGCAGGTCTGAGAAGTGTCTTGTGGAGGTGAGAGCTCCTGGTGAAGGATGAGCAAGATTTCCTCAGGCAGAAATAGGGATGAGGTGGGGAGCAAGAAGGACAATCTGAGCAGTGAGAATAGCATATAAAAGTGTGTGTGTATGTGTGTATGTGTGTGTGTGTGTGTGTATGAGAGAGAGAGAGAGAAAGAGAGACAGGATAATCTAGTACATTTGGGGAAATGCAAGTAGAGTGTGTAGAGTGTGTTTGGAAGGATATCAAAGAATGTCATTAAAAGGTCAGTGGGCTTCTATTTAAAGCAGAAAAATTGAACACATACATTATATCTCCTCCTTGCCAAAACTCTATTAAAGAGATGGTTTTTATAAAGACATAAACCATTAGAACAAACAGAACAGGAGAAAATACAACAGCAACAAAATTTTTAGAAACTAGAATATAGATGGAAGAGTGGCAATTGATTAGCAGACTGGGGAAAGTAATTTCAATCTTAATTAAGCAGTGGAAAAACTAAAAAGGAAGCTGATTTGAGGCAGAGATTGCTCCCACAAAAATCTCAGGAAGCAGAGATGATGGACACTCTGCAACTAGGAGTAAAGAGGGATATAAAACCAGGAGGATTGGTTCAAATTGTTTGAAAGAAAGACTTGGACTCCTGAATCATTTCCCCATCTTTACAAGAATATGACTTGTCAATTCCACTCTGACAGTAGACTGGTGAGAGGGTTATTCTCTTAAAGAAATAAATTAGATACAATGTAGAGATGAGTGTGGGGATACCATATTGGAAATATGGTGAGTTAGCAAAAGTTTACATATCAAAATTGAGACACACAGTCTTCATCTCCTACCAGGCTCTCAGAATTTTAACAACCATATATTTATACTCAGGAAAGAGATTGGAAAAGCCTTCTCTGGAAATATGACCAACCCAAGAAAAATGACTGAAAGATACTAACATCAGGACTTCCTTAGGGAGCTAGTGAGATACCAACAATGAAGACCACAAGTACATCCATAGACTCAGAGCTTCCAATCAGCTTCTTACAGCACCAAGGATTATGTGATAGCTAAGGAAAGCAACAATCATGAAAGATAGAGACAAAAACAAACAGATGAGCAGCTCGGAAGAGACATAGACTACAAAGGGAGAAGAAAACTTGAATAAAAACTATTATTAATTATCTCTAAAGAGGTAAGAGAGGGTATTGCATCCAAGAAACAGGAATATGATGCTATAAAAATAACACCCAAAGAACAAAAAGAGAGCTCTTGGAAATTAATGGTGTGAAAGCAGAAATGCACATTTCAATAGAAGCTTTGGAAGATAAAAATGAACTCAATAAGAAGAAAGAATATGGAAACAAAGAGGAAATGGGAGAGCAAATATTTTTAAATGTGTCCAAAATCCAAATAAAAAGAGTTCCAGAAAGAGAGAACAGATTAAATGAAGAGGAAACTATCAATAAGTAAATCAGAAAATTTCTTAGAAGGACTTGAGTACCAGGATCCTGTATAATGAATGAATATAAATCACATAGAGGCTAATCACTGTGAAATTTCAGAATAATAGGAAGAAAAGTGAAAATGTACAATTTTTTAGAGACAGGAGGGAAAAAAGATGTGATACAAAGGATCAGGATTCAGAATGACATCAGACTTCTCCTTATCCACAATGGAAGCTGAAAGACAATGGAATGTTGCCTCCAAAATATTGAGGGAAGGTGATACAACTTAAAAAAAAACTCTATCAGTTAAATTCCTACTTAGGGGAAAATAAAGACATTTTCAAACATAAAAAGTTTCTAAAATCTACCTGTCATTCATCCTTTTCAGGAAGCTATTGGAGAATGTGATCCACAAAAATGAGGCATTAAAACTATGAAAGAGAAAACTATGCAATCCAGGAAACAAAGGCTCTGGCACCAGAGAGAGATGAGTGGAATCCCCATGATGATGGTAAGCAGAGTTGACAAGATGACAGACTTGTAACACATTAGAGAACAGGAAGCTAAGAATGGAGCAAGTCAGAAGGCTTCAGGATGGTTTCTTCAAGAAAGTGAAATTGATAGGATCCTTCATATACCAAGAGGGGTTACACAATTAGTGGAAATACCAGCAATGAAGACTATGTATACACCAATAGACTTAGAGCTTCCAATAAGCTGAATTATGGGTGAGTACACAGAAAAAACTAAGGATATGTTCATAGAAATCTAAGAAAAATCTTATTTTTTTTCTAGATCTGTGAAATATGACGTTGGCATTTTAATGGGGATTGCCTCGAATCTGTAAATCACTTTTAGTATGGACATTTTAACAATGTTGATTCTATCAACCCAAGAGAATGACATGCTTTTCCATTTGTTTGTGTCATCTGCGATTTCTTTCCCTGGTGTTACATGGTTCTCTTTGTAGAGATCTTTCACCTCCTTGGTTAAGTATATTCCTAGGTATTTTCAAACCAGCAATGGCAGCTCCATAGGTTTCAGTGAATTTGGCTCATTAGATAACATGCTGTTATAGCTTGGTGGAAAGCCTCAGCTATTTGTGGATTATTTTCTGAAACTTTTCATATTACTGTAAAATTTGTACTAGACAGAAGAGATAGAATGTATATGTTGTAGGGGGATGGGAGAGCAAAGTATAATTGAATATGAAATGAGGAAGTTGAGGGGATAAAAATATTTGAGGGAAGAGGACATTGGTCATTATTTTTGGCTGCCTACTCAACCCTCTCCCCTTCTATCTTTGAGACATTCCCCACTTCAGCAGAGAGAAGCGTCCTCTTCTCTGTGTAGAAGCTAGATACCATTCCAGCCTTGCTCACAGCTAGACTACAGGGATATGACTCATGATTCATGATGAGTGACCAGGTTCATCCAGGGTGGATTTTAACTTGGAAGCTAGGAATCCGAAAACCATCTTGGTTAGGTTGAGGTCATCGGCGGTAGCAAGATCCAGTGCTCAGAGTTCACGGTGGTAATAGTTCTAGCATCAGGGGCCGGTGTCCAGTATCAGTGTTGTCAGTGGAACCATCAGTTGAGTCTATGTCCAGTAGAAGTAACAATTGTGCATTCACAGAATCAGTTCTGTGAGAGAATTTTGGATGTTTTACATGGATGGGTGGCATTTAAGTTGATGCCTTCCTAGAGCCTCCCTGAGCAACACAATATCCTTTAATAATTCCTTTTCTGCCTCAATCACTCAGCTTGCAACTAAGAACTTTGACACCAAAATAAAAAAGCAAACAAAATTATCAGAACAATTTAGATTACAGCACGCTTGGAAAGGGAGAAATAAGGCACCCATAAATCCTATTGCTTTAACATAAAAATAACCACCCTTATGTTTCCCTCAGGGTGTTACATGGAGTGTCCCAAAAAAAGAGAGGAAAGGCCCCTGAACTCCCCAAGTGGATTCTTGGCTGCATGCTGGAAAGAATTCAAGAGCAAGCCAACTAGCCACAGAAAATTTATTGAGAGAGAGACAGACAATAGATCCTACCCCACAGAGTAGGGGTTCTTTCCAGAGCAGGAAGGGGACCCCTCATGGGGCAATGATAATGTTTTTAAATGTTCAGAAACCCCTTATGTAGCCAGGTTTGTCTTGAGGTCAGGCCATAAAGGTTAATCATCAACTGCTGTCACAGAAAGGTAAATACAAACAATTTGTAAGGTATCTGGCTTAGTGATTCATTCATCCTCAGGAGGTCCTGGGCTGGCAACTTACTGGTGACTTCCTTGTTCAGGGTGGTTAGCGTCTGGCATGGGTCAAAATAAACCTCTTTTTTCTGCTTTATCCCTCTAGCAGAGTAGTCGCCCCTCGTCCCATAGATATGGAAGAGAAATGTTGAGAGTGGGGAATATGTAACAGAGGGAATGGCCTGAAGAAAACGAAATGGCAAAGAGATTTTTCTGTCTCCTTAAAACTTCCCCCACTCTTTTTGGGAACTGCATTCTGGCCAGCATCCCTGAAGCAGGTTAAGTCTTTTGTTAAAACTCCCCGGTGGCACCAGCCCCCAGGTGGGTCGTTGGCTGAGGTCACAGGCTTTGTCTTTGGCAGAGATGGGACAATTAGAATAGTTAAGCTGAGAACCCTCCCCTTAAAAGCTCTGTATTTCTGCCCGTGTTCCAGAAATTTGGGATTTTGAGATGAGAAGGTCTGCCATATTTCCTCCTTTGTCAGCAAAGTAAATTCTCTTTCCTTCCTCTCCAAACTGCTTGTCCTTGTTCTTCTGATTTGGGCTCATGGACAAGTGGCCGAGTTTTCAGTAACATCCCCACATTAAGGGCACCCTCCCAAAGTGTTTTCATTGAACACTAGAAGTTGTATGGACAGAAAAAAGCTCCATCCTAAAATGATTTTAGAAATTTGGGAAATGTTCTGATAATATTACATAGCTTTCTGTACTTCATTACGTAACTTCTCAAAATCTTTAGTATGTTAATGTACTTTGAGAAGATTCAAGAAAGGGATAAACAACTACACTTTATTTCTGGGAAGATTTCGAAGGACATTGAGGAACACATGCTGCAAAATGCTGCCTTATGCTCTTTTTGCACATCCAAGTGATGATCTACATAATGGTAATTACAAAGCGCATGCAATTTTGTGCCCTGCTTTCTTCTTCTAGTATTGTATGCTGAGACTTTCAGGGCAAGACTTTGCTTGGAAAAAGCTTCTCTTCTTTTGTCTCTGGGGTCTCTAAGTGTTAACCTGAGATTACCCAGCAAGTGAGAAGATAGGAAGCCCTGCCCTGAGCTAGCAGACCACACGTTGGTACTTAGTCTCTGCCCATGTGTATTCTGGTAGAAGCAGGGCTTGAAATCAGGGCCAAGACCTCCCAATCCTGACATTAACTTAATTTATTTGGGCATTTGCAACTCACTACAGAGCATATTCAACTTCCCATCCACTCCCCCCAGTTTAAAGGTGAGACCTCTCACAGTGATTTGACAAAGACTATAAAGGAAGAATGAAAACCCATATTTTCCTCAAAGAAAGAAACTCAAGCATATCTAACTGCAGCGGGATTTGTTATGCAAATGGACACCGAGTATCCTTGTTGCTCCCAATTATGCCCAGGGCAGAGATTTAAGAAGACTTAACTCAGAGGGAAGAAAACTAATGGATCATCTGTGGAACACTGGCCCTTAAAGGAAGAAAAAAAATTCTTTTCACTCTATTATTTTTTTTCACCTGCTGAGTTGGCCCCAGGAAATATGACACTCAGTGGTAGCTATATCCCAACTGCGTTACATAACTCTGTTGGTTAGAACATGGTACTGAGAAAGGCACAGACATGAATCTCCATTTGAATTTATATTCAATGAGGACAGGGAGTTGGGTTTTTTTATTGCTGTATCCCCAGGATGTAGAATAGTTGTACTATAAATATTTGTTGAATTAATGAAATCTGTCTTCTTAGAGAAGAACTAGTTTGGCTGGGCGTCACAGGCAGAGGTTGAACTTCTAATCCCCATCAGACTGAAACTTCTGGTTTGGTACATATGTGTGTATGAAAACAATTGGCATCATATTTCTTTAAGTTCCCTTTGAAATATCGTCAAGCCACAGATCTCTGCTTTGTCCTGTTTAGTAGGAATTCATTCTAAATTATCTCCTTGCCATAAACCTGTTTGTTCAGAAATGCATAGCTCTGTTTCTAGTAATATAATGGCTAGGTACCTGAAACAATCTTCTTGCTAATAACAATAAAAAAAGCTAGCTAATGCATATTTTAAAAAAACTTACAAGCATTGAATAACTGATAAAATACAGTAGCAAAGATTTATCAGTCCAAGGTCTAAGAGAAGCCAGGAACCAAGAGAAGTAAGCAAAATTCTGAAACTGTTTTTACCCTGAGGGTTGTTGCTGAACTTGATGAACTTGAGCTTCAATTTTCATTTTTTTTTGGGGGGGGGACAAGTGCCTGTGAGTGTGTGTGTGTGTGTGTGTGTGTGTGTGAGAGAGAGAGAGAGAGAGAGAGAGAGAGAGAGAGAGAGAGAGAGAGGGAGAGGCAGAGAGGCAGGGAGACAGAAAGCAAAGTCCATTGCCTGTTCCCAAATTCTGGAACCCCAGCGGGTTCTCAAACTGACCTTTGTCTGGATATGCTCATCAAGTTCATGTGACCTGGTAGTCCAAAAAACTTCAAGTCAGATTTTAAAGTATTCCCAGAATGGCAATGCCCCAAGTATCTGGTAAAAGCAAGTGTAAATCTTCTGTGAAAAATCCTCTTTCATCCAAGGTCTTAAAGAATTGTCACAAGGAAATGGAGTGCAAGTGCACCCCCCGCCCCGGGCCCTGCAGACTGTATCGCTAGGCTAGCTAAAGGGAAGCCATTTTGCTTACAGTGCGCTTTCAGCTTCTTCTGTCTTAGAAGTTTAGAATTAACCTGCTGCTTGCTTACACAGCTGCTGGGCACAAGATTAGAAAGAAACCTGTGGCAAAACAGATCAAGGGTCTGGAACAGGCCAACGGCAGATAGCTGATGACAAGACCTACCAGACAACATATTATTTGCTGATAACCATCAAACAAGTCATGATGACTTGCACAAAGCTTGCTTTCTGCTACATACCCCCTTTACCCCTGTCCTTTATAAGTTGCTCAGTAAGCAGAGAAAGAGGAGACAGTCTTTCAGACAATAGTCTGCCATCTCCTCAGGCTGCCAGCACTTGAATAAACCTCCTTTCTTTTGTGTTTGGTTCCCAGGTGGTGGGTAGCCAAACCTATGTTTGGCAACAGGAGCAGCTAACAATTAACCTTTACTAAATACATAGATAGAAGAAACAGATCTGCACAGATTTTAGATATTAGCTAGACTATTAGCTATTATATAGACTTTAGATAGTAGATATTTAGACTTTAGATTTAGACTTTAGAATTTGATATTATAATTATCAAGTTCATAATCCAAAATAAATATGATTACCGTGTTTAAAGAAATAAAGACAAGCTTAAATATCTGTAGGGAACACAAAATTATAATGAACATCTAAACACATTTGGAGAAGAACCATATATAATTTCTAGGAAAGAAAATTATAGTAATAAAATTATAAAAACCCAATAGATGCATTTAACGTCAGATTAGATAGAGGTGAAGAGAGAATGAGTGAACTAGAAGATAGATCAAAGAAGTTATCCAGAATGTAGCATAGAGACACAAAAAATAGAAAATAAGAAAGAGCTGTTCAGGGACATAGAGAATAGAAAGTGAAGATCTATTAACATTTCACCAAAATTCAGAAGCAGAGTTGGGATTGGGATAGGGAAAATCTATGAAGAGATAATAGATGAGAATTTTTGATAACTGCTAAAGACTAAAACACACAGATTCAAAAGTCCCCACAAATCCCAAGAAGAATAAATAAAAATGAACATCTATCTAGGCACATTGCAATGAAATTTCAAGAATGCTAACAACACAGAAAAATCTTAAGAACCACTAAAGGGAAAGAAAAGACAGATTTCCTTTAAAGGAACAACAGTCAGAGAGAATGCTGATTTTCTTTAACAGAAACAATAGAAAACTAGAATCAACACTTAATGTTCTGAAAGAGAGAGAAAAAAAGACCTTCTAACCTATAATTTTGCAAGAATGGAGCAAAATAAAAACATTTTCAGAAAACCAAAACCAAGAGAATTTGCTGACAGAGGATCCTCTCTAAAGGAAATTCTAACGGATAATCTCCAGGCAAAAGGAATGTAATCCCAGGTTACCATCAAAGAAGGAATAAAGAGTGAGAAAAGTTACAAATATATGGGTAAAACTAGATATTCATTGACCACATAAAACAATTCAAATATTATGTTTTTTCTTAAAAAATGATAAAAGTAAACTACTTCAATTAAAATAGTATATAAGTCCGGAGGCAGATAATTGTATTAAATCAGTGGTCCCCAACCTTTTTGGCACCAGGGACAGGTTTCATGGATGACGATTCTTTTATTTATTTGTTTATTTATTTATTTATTTATTTATTTTTATTTCAGCATATTATGAGGGTACAAATGTTAAGGTTACATATATTGCCCTTGCCCCCCTCCCCCCTCAAGTCAGAGCTTCAAGCATGACTCTCCCCCATACGGTGTGCATTGCACTCATTATGTATGTATATACCCATCCCCTCCTCCCCCCTCCCGTCTGCCCCACTCCCGATAAATGTTATTTCTGTATGTCCTCTTAGGTATTGATCAGTGAAACCAATTTGCTGGTGAGTACATGTAGTGCTTGTTTATCCATTCTTGGGATACTTCACTTAGTAGAATGGGTTTCAGCTCTATCCAGGAAAATACG
>CAUYRT010057251.1:0-21002 GCA_963574885.1 Lepilemur ruficaudatus
CAATTAATTTCTTTCTTTCTATTTATAGTAGAGACGGGGTCTCACTCTTGCTCAGGCTGGTTTCGAACTCCTGACCTTGAGCGATCCACCCACCTCAGCCTCCCAGAGTGCTAGGATTACAGGCGTGAGCCACCGCGCCCGGCTATATACCACATTTTATATACCACATTTTCTTTATCCATTTACCTGTTAATGAACATTAAGGTTGTTTCCATATCTTGGTTATTGTGAATAATACTGCAATAAACATGGGACAGCAGATATCTCTTCAAAGTTGTGATTTGAGTTCCTTTGAATATATACCCAGAAGTGAGACTGTTGGATCATATGGCAGTTTTATTTTTAATTTTTTGAGGAATCCTCATACTGTTTTCATAATGGCTGTTCCAGTGTCTATTTCCACCAACAGTATACACATGTTCCCTTGTCACTACATCCTCACCAACATTTGTTATATTTTCTTATAATTGCCATCCTAACAGATGTGAAGTCATATCTCATTGTGGTTTTGATTTGAATTTTCCCGATAATCAGCAAAATTGAGCATTTTTTCCTATACCTGCTGGCCATTTGTATGTCTTCTTTGGAAAAATGTCTATTCAGGTCCTTTGCCCATTTTTCAATTGAGTTAACTGTTTTCTAATTTCAAATTGAGTTGTTTGACTTCTTTATATATTTTGGATATTAATTTTTTTTCATGCATATGATTGTAAATATTTTTCCCATTCTGTAGGTTGTCTTTTCATTTAGTTGATTGTTTCCTTTAGTGTACAGAGCTTTTAAGTTTGATGTAATCCCACTAGTCCATTTTAGATTTTGTTGCCTCTGCCTTTGGGGTCATATCCAAGAAATCATTGCCAAGACCAACTCCATGGAGCTTTCCCCCTATGTTGTCTTCTAGTAGTTTTACAGTTTCAAGTCTTATGTTTAAGTCTTTAATCAATTTTTAGTTGAGTCTTGTTAATATTATAAAGGTTCAATTTCATTATTTTGCATGTGGATATCTAGCTTTCCCAGCACTGGTGTTGAAGTGACTATCTTTTCCCCATTGTGTATTCTTGGCACCCTTGTTGAATGAAGATCAGTTGACTGCACATGCCTGGGTTTATTTCTTGCCTTTCTATTCTATTCCATTGATCTTTATGTCTCCTTTTATGCCAGTGTTATACTGTTTTGATTACTATAGCTTTATAATATATTTTGAAATCAGGAAATATTAATATAATGCCTCCAGATTTGCTCTTATGGCTCAAAATTGCTTTGGCTACTTGGGGTCTTTTGTGCTTCCATGTGTATTTTAGGATTTTTTTATTTCTATGAAAAATGACATTGGGATATTGATAGAGATTGCATTGAATCTATAAATTGCTTTGGGTATTATGGACATTTTAGCAATTAATACTCTTCTAATCCATGAACATTGGATATCTTCCTATTTATTTGTGTCTACTTTAACTTCTTTCATCAGCATTTTATAATTTTCAGTGCATAAGTCTTCTTTTTGGCTTAGTTTATTCCTAAGATTTTATTTTTTTTGTAGCTATTGTAAATGGGATGGTTTTCTGTATTTGTTTAATTACCCAGGAATATTTAGATTATAAACAGATATTTCCACTACCTATAGAAAATCTATAAATGTTGACTTTCAAATTCATTTTCTATGCATCATTTGAAAGAGACAAATAGCATTTTGTATGGCTCCCAAAGAAATATCAATTTCATTTTCATTTTCTAAGTCAATTTAAATTCAGTCTTGAGCCTAGGAAAGTTAGAGTATTAATGTGCTTCAACTCCTACTCTCCTGTGAAAATTTTCAGAATCAAAATGGGGTCACTTGTGTTAAAAGGGGAGGAAAAACCTTTATGAATAGAGCCAGGCAAGGCCATGAAGGGAGGGTTCTCATGCACGAATGAGTGATAACAAAAACTATCATAGAAGACTCTGAAAAACCACAACCTTGTACAAAGTCCATCACAACCTTACAAAGCAGTATTTCTGTGAGAACATCTGCCTATCCAACCTTGAACTGGCACCATCCTTGTTATTGTTCCTGGTAACCAAGGATAATTATTTCAAAACAATCATGTAATCTTTCTCATTTTTCCTTTAAAAACCTTTGTCTTCTTTTACCTCTCTGAATACATGTACAGTTTACTATGGCATGCATGTTGCCATTGCAATGACCTATTCCCAAGTAAATATCATTTTCTTTTAGAGAACCTCTCTATGTTATTTAGGTTGACACTCCTCTCAACTTAAAAAACAAACAAAAAAACATGTTCTTACTTTTAATCTTATAGACAGGGCACACAATCAGAATCCTCTAGTTTTTCTTGTCATTGTTGTTGCTGCTGCTGCTGCTTTTAAGGTAATAAATATACCAAAAGCAAGAGAGCACTTTCATCTAATCAATTTTTTATGCCTAACTAGTTGCTGAAGCAAGATTGATGAGTGAACTGTTAGAATAATAAGAAGAAACAAGTTTTCCTGCTGCTGGTATACGCTGGTACTTAACTGGGAGCAGTTCCTGAATTGCCAAAAGGATGATGGGAACTTCTCTGGACCATCCTTAAGGGATTTAGTATCTCTAAATGAAACTACATACATGACAGTAAGAGAAAAAAGGCACAATCTGAACAAACAAGCACATACACATCATGAGGTGAGTTTCTACATCCTGAAGCTTAATCCATTTGCAGCTGCTGGTGTTCAAACCCTTTGTTTAGAACGATTAAGAGCAAATTTTACCAGTAATTAATAAAATAGATTTTAAAGTAACTGAAATTAAATAGCAACGCTGATAATTGTTTGGAACTTTCATATTTTTTTCACAAACTAGATCTCTAGGAATATTCTTAAGGTATTTATGATGGAATAAATAAAGTGAGTGATGGGAAAGGCTGTGGATTACAAAAAGAACTCATTATTTGGGGTCCTCAGTAGTTTGGTCTTTTCACAGATAATCTATATTTATCAAAAAGATAAATTATCAATCAACAATGGAATCAAAAATATTTATTATTTTGCTACTTTAAGACTATAGCCACATAAAAACAAATAGATTAACTCAAATATTTCATCTGCATGACATCTCACATCTGACTACTTGACAGGGGAAGGGTAATTAAGTGCACATTTCACTTTTTATCCAAATATTTAGAATCTTTCCATGCCTGAGGTTTATTTTGTTCATTAGAGTGTTATAATTACTACCACCTGTCTGGGAAATAAAATGTGATAGGAAATTCACCATGAAATCGCACTGCCATTGCCTGCTTGGTCTACTTCCCATTCTTGTCTCATCTGTACAATAGTCATTCTTTAACCTTGACCATGGAGGGTCTGAGGTTGGGACTTAGCCTTACCAACAAAAGAAACACCTTCATGGTCTGAGTCATAGAATCATAAATTTAGTCACATAAAAATGTCATCTTCAGTGATGCTCATCCAAACTCTGCCTACGCCTATAAAATTCCCTTTAAATTAATTTCAATTTCCAGGGAAAAATGATTCAGAATGCAAAAAAGTTAATGTTCTTCCCACAAATTCAAAATAATTTTGAGAATTTCACCACTCTATTATAAGGTGGAAAAATAAAAACATTTTTCAAATTCTTAAAGCAGTGAGGCACTAATTATTCATTTGTGAAAAGTCAAAAGTCCTTTTTTAAAATAGCAGTGCATCAATTTCAAACTTGAAACAGATGTCGGCACCCTGGATGACTCATTATTCTTAACCCCTGTGGGAACACTTGCCCACTGGGCCTCAGATTAAATTTCAGAACACAGGCAGCAGCACTAACTTTTGAGGAGAAAATGTCACTAGAATGCCATTTCATATCAGCGCCAGTGGCTTCTTCAGAAAATTAAGCTTCATTTCATGTCTGCAAGAACAGTGACCACTGACCCACCACTGAGTTAGTTCAGCTTGCCCAATAATAACAAAGAGCTTCACTCTAACATCAAGTAAAATAACCACAAAACAAGCTGAGAAACAAGACTCAGACGGAGTACTGAAAACCACCCTCACAGTTATTACTCTTCAAAGCTCATTGCACTTCCAAAGATCTAGAGACTATGGACATAATTTGGTCCTTTAAAGTCTAAAATAGATAAAATGTCAATTTGGCTAGATTAATTTGAACATTTGATCAGAATCATCAAGCACTATCAGAAATTTAGTGTTACATATTATTTTTTACATAGGCTCAAAGACCTCATTTTAATTTCCAAATTTGATTTAAGAACACATTCCCAAATGAAATTGTAGGAGATTGAACAGTTGTACATAAAATCCTAATTTAATTTAATTTTGAAAAAGATGATTATTTATTTGATCTCTGGATCAGGATGACTTTCTAAACTTGAAAGCATTGCAAAGTATCAGAAAGGAAAATATCAGTATATTTACTTTCATAGAAATGTAAAATATATGTATCTAAAAAGTATCGTGAATAAGATTACAAATAAACAAAAAACTGAATGTATATTTACAATAAATATTGAAAATGGTTGCATTCTTAATTTAAATTGATAAGTAACCACCAAAATATCATTATGCAGAAGACATGAACAATTCATAGGTGAGGAAATATAAGTAGCAAATACATTTATGAAAAAAGTATTTACCCTATCAAATTAAGCCAACATTATTTTTCACTTAACAAATTAAGTTATAAAGTTGTAAATATATTATTCTTAGTATTGCTTACTCTCAGTATTAGTATTCTCAGTATTAGAATTAGTAGGATTATAAATTAGTCCAACCTTGCCAAAAAATGCAAAGCAGAAAAGTTTTACATAGGTGGATGTTCATTGCTGTGCTATTTATAAGAGTGAAATATTTGAACCAACCTTGATGTTCAATAATAGAGGACTATTTAAACTGATTGTCACATATAAAATACGCTATATTATGCACAATTATGTAAGAACTAAAAGGTATGTCTGTAAGGATTTTAATTGTAATTTCTGCCCTGTGCTGTGTTCGCTGTGCCACGGTGGCCCTGAGTTTCAATGCAAATCCCCACAATCATTCACTCTCCCTCCGTCATGCAGGCGCAGGGCGGGGTAGGGGGCAGGTGGTGTAGGCAATGCAAGACTGTCTTTTCTGCCCTCTTCAGTGCTTCTTTCCTTGATATAATGTTAAAACCAGGTAGTATAATCACTCACCTGATAATTTGATGCTTCTGAAGGTGCTTGCTTGTGTGGGTAGTTGTTGAATTTAGTGTTCTTGCAAAGGGACTATCGCCGGAGGTTTCTATTCTGCCATCTTGGTCCTCCCCTGAAGTACACTAAATCAGCAAGACTCCTGAGGGGGGCTTAAATCAAAGGCAAATAACTCCTGAAAACCTGTTCACAAATTTGGGACTTCCACGGTTTCTCAGCTCGGGGCCCAGTGGGCTGGCTTGCCCCCTGGAGTCAGTACCCAGCATATGCAGGGCCACTGCCCCCACCAACAACCCAGGCCCCTTGTGCTCATATTGACAACCTCACCTCTCATGCCCACTCAGATACTAGGGATTTCAGAAGTGGATAAAACAATTTGCTAACCCAGGGCAAAATGTCATAGTGTCTGCTGGGGAAAGCAGCTGTAAGGGGAGAAGGGATTGATTTTATCACACCAGGCTCTGAGGAGAACATGAAACTTCCATCCAGTTCCGGTGGATGATAGCCCATGATGAACCCGGTTTAACTGCAATGCTTATTTGAGTATGGTCTCTGATTAGGTGGTATTCCTAATTTTGTCCTAGCTGTTACACTCAGCTATCACCTATTTGTGAGCTCTTAGTCAATCTGAATGAAAGTCTTAATTAATGGCTTAAAGAACACCCCTCCTCTTATCTTTTCAAGATAATTCACGTATTAAAGAACACCTTTCTGTTATATTTTTAAGATACCTGAAGCAAAAGAAAGCCTCCCATCGTGTGGAAATTTCCCTAGTCACACGCTGAGGTTAACTTAGACTTCGACACATCGGTATTTAGATTCAAGGCATGGAGATTTACTAGGCATCTTAAACAAGGTTTGCTGTGAAATTGTGTATTATTTGTGTTTTCTAAAAAACCTGTAATAGCCAATAACTCCTTAGCTGGTGCATTGCAAACTGGGACTTGGTGGAATTGGTTTTGAAGCCTCCTTTACTCAAGTGAAGCTCTTAACGGAATAGGGTCTTGTTCACACAGACTTTTATGTCTTCACAAACGCAAAAGCATACACCCTGGTCTGTAATTCTCAGTGAGAAACGGATGCACAAATCATCTTTCCCTGGAACCACAAGATGCTGAACATATTGAACAGATACAAACTTGTCAGGAAGAAAGAAAAAGGAAGAAAGGTCGGGAGACAGGAGAAAAACAAAAAAAGAGCAAAGAAGAAAACTGATAGGAAACCACAGTCACATTTAACGAAGCCAAGTGTCAGGCTAACCTGGATGTTTTTTAGTCTGACATTTTTTAGGCATTTGTTCCCCCTAATATTTCAGTTAATTGTACATATTTATATATGTTTTAATTTACTTCAATAAACCAAAAAAGTAATTTGTATTTGATTTACAAGTACACAATGTCTATTTATTAATATTGCAATTTTAAATTTATTCCCCTGGCCCCAATAAATTCACTACCCAAATCCTTGTTATTCAAGAGTGTACTTTTCACAAAATTGTCCTAAAATATATTGTTGTTTTAACTAACATTACAAATTAGAATTCCAAAAAACATTGGGTACTAGATTCCTTAGCACTGTAATTATTGCTTTAACATATAATTTAATCATGTCTTCTTAGCATAGATAATTAAGGTTTCTGTTCTAACATATAGTAAAATTCCCTATCTCTAAAGCATAATTATGTTCTAAATAATAGTAATAAATTCTTAATATAACCAAACACTGATAACCAAACAAAAGTATGTTTTGAATAGCTTAATATGTTTTTAAAAATCATGAAAAAGCATCTTTTAACTTACTATTGCTTTGGTTAAATCATAAATGTATGTCTTACTTTATGTGAGTAACAGAATTAAGTACACAATGACCACATTTTCCTTTGTGTATTAAGTGTTTGTCTGATCCAAATATTCTCTCTAATGCAGCACTTTTATTCCATCTATCAGCGTAGCTCTTACAGCAGATATCATTGTTTGATGTAAAGAACATATTGTTCTACAGAGACTAAATAAATAAAGTAAATTTAGTCTAATAAAGCTGGCATGAAACTTTATTATATAAACAACTTGTATCTCCAAACAAGAACAGACTATTCCCACCCTAGGCACAGTGCTTATTTTATTTAGCCATATTTTACTTCTATATTCTTTATTGTAGGTTTCTGATGGGTAGGCTTGCCTGGCTAAAGTATCACTTCCAAGCAGTGCTAGAAAGACATGAACAGAAACTTCTCAAAAGAAGACAGACTAATGGCCAACAAATATATGAAAAAAATGCTCAGCATCTCTAATCATCAGGGAAATGCAAATCAAAACCACAATGAGATATCACTTAACTCCAGTGAGAATGGCTTTTATCAAAAAGTCCCAAAGCAACAAATGTTGGTGTGGATGCAGAGAGATAGAAAAACTCATACACTATTGATGGGACTGCAAACTAGTATAACCTCTATGAAAAGTAGTATGGAGATACCTCAAAGAACTAAAGGTAGAACTACTATTTGATCCAACAATCCCACTCCTGGGTATTTACCCAAAGGGAAAAGAGACATTCTATTAAAAAGACACCTGTACTCGAATGTTTGTAGCAGCACAATTCACAATTGCAAAGATGTGGAAACAACCCAAGTGCCCATCAATACATGAGGGGATTAATAAAATGTGATATATGTATACAATGGAGTACTATTCGGCCATTAAATAAATGGTAAACTAATACCTCTTGTGTTAACCTGGATGGAGCTGGAGACCATTCTTCTAAGGGAAGTATCGTAAGAATGGAAAAACAAACACCACATTAGTTTCATTAATTAAATCAAAACTAATCAATCAACACTTACGTGCACATATGGAAATAGCAGTCATTGGAAATCAAGCAGGTGGGAGGGGGCAGGAGAGGATGAGTAAATTCACACCTAACAGGTACAATGCACACTATCTGTGGGATGGGCACGCTTATAACTCTGATTCAAAAGGTACAAAAGCAATTTATGTAACCAAAATGTTTGTGCCCCCGTAATATTCTGAAATTTTAAAAATAAAAAAAAAGAAATAGTGTTTTTAATTGAGGACTTCAACAAGCAACAAGCAACACAAAACTTGCTTTCTGAAAACTTGAAAAAATTTTGAAAATTTGAAACATGTGATTCTGAAAGAAAAACAGAACTCGTAAAATAACCAGTGTCTGTAAGTACAACAAGCAAAAATGCCATATGTACACAAAATGCAGATAATAGGAGAGTGGATGATAGTGTGTTTTTTATTTTGTGTGTATATGTGTGTGTGTTTAATGAACTGGCAATTTCTCCGTTCTAGAACCCTGGAAGACTCCTCTGGAAGGGCCTCGTCTGTTTCCTTTTGTGCTATTCTCATCCTGTTCCATCCCTGATCTGCTTCTATATTCCAGACACGAGCCAGCATTCACATTGGACCAGTCATTTCTTGAGTTGTCATTTACTGTAATATTAATTGTGAGGTGTTCTCAGTCTGCTTCAAGATGATCAAACTGTGGTTTTTGCCAGACAGATCCATCAGTTGTTAGCGTTTGCTGAACAGTGTCCAGGCAGGTGCTAAAAGCGAGATGCTCTGATTCTGCAACTATGCCTCCCTAGGAACTGCCGGAAATACTTTCACCGGCTCTTTGTGCTCCTTTATGAATTTTGTGAGCATTCCTGTCTTTAGGGAGACAGACTCTCCTCCCGCCTGGGAATCCTCAACTCCGTCCAGTCCATGCTTCCTTTGTCTCACCAGAAAATAGCGCCACCTTGAGCCCATGCTTGAAACTGTCCCCTTGGGGGTAACATTTTGTTTCCTAAGCACGGCACCAGTTATAAAGGTGTATTCAGTTTGTGAAATTCATTAAGCTGTGTACTTGTGATTGTTGGATTTTTTTTAAAGTTTATTTTCAATGAAAAGTTAAAAAAAAATACAGCCTTGTGCCTTGTCAGTTTTTTCCTAGTTACCAGCTTCATACATACTATACTGTAGCAGAAAAATATGATTTCTAGGACATCCACATGTTACTTTCCCCAGACATTTGCAAACAAGGTAAGACACATATTCAGCTTAAAAAATGTATGGGTTATTTCCTTTAAATCTACCATAAATTATTTTAATCAGAGTAAATGGGTAACGTTGCTAATATATAGTATTTGTATAAGGCATTAGAGAATGCAACATTCCCGCAGCCGGGTGCTCTGCATCCATGCTTCCTTGCATGACTGCATTCATTTGAGTGGATCTCAGCGATGGACAGCAGGCCTTGACATGTTATATAACAACTTAACTAACCGCTGCCATGCACAATGGAGCAAACCGTCCTGTTGCCTAGTGACTATTATCCAAGGCAATCAGAGTAAACAGCAAATACCACAGATATTTTTGAACAGCTGTTTGTTGACCCAGATACAATATTTATATGGCTCACTAGTTTCTCGGACAGAATTGGACCCTATCATATCCTCCAGAACAGAAATATGTTATTCCTTAATTATTCATCACTATTCCTAGAAGTAATTTTTTTTGTTGTTTTTAATGAGGACACCTTTGAAAAGGAATGATAATAAGTTCCCAATAGGAGATTCAAAAGTCCTTCAAGTTTCATTTTTAATTCACATTTAATGGAAATCTTTCCTGCAGAATAGATTGTGAGCTTCTAATAACTACTGAATTTTGTACTATTCCTTCCTGTCTCTGGCAATATTTAATGTGACCTTTATATGATGGTTAGAATTGTCGTAAGTCTGCAAAAGCATATTCACTTTAGACTTCTCAGGTCATTATGCTAGGCATATAGTACCCCGAAAAGACTGCCCTAAGCATTCCCCAAGGCTCAGGCAAGGCACACTGCCCTGGAAGGTCCTTTGCTGACACCACCGGATGCAGTTCCACGAGGACCCTGTCCAGGTGATTGTTGAATGAACACAAGGCTCTGTTATAATGAACACACTGTGTTGCAATTGTTGGTGTGTTTCCCATTGCCACAATGACCAGGAGCTACTTGTCAAAGGGAAGTGGTTGATTTATTTTTGGAGCATCTTGACCAGAATACACTATATGCTAAATAGATTTTGAAGGAATGGAATAAGGTTGTTTTTTCTGCTCCAACATATCCACTGGCTTTTATTTAATGCTGTTTCCAAACTTTTATGGACTGAATGTTTTTTTTCTCCCCAAATTCTTACATTGAAGCCCTAACCTCCAGTGTGATGATATTTGCAGGTAAGCCCTTCGGGAGGTAATTAGGTTTAGATGAGTTCATAAGGGTGAAGCCTCCATGATGGGATTAGTGTCTTTATAAGAAGAGGAAGAGACTAGAACGAACTTTCTCTCTCCCCCACGTCACCCCATGTGAGGACTCCAAAAAAATGTGACTGTTTGCTAGCTAAGAAGAAACCCTGCACTAGAAGCCAACCAGGCTGCCACTCTGATCTTGGACTTCCAGCCTCCAGAAGTGTGAGAAATAAATTCCTGTTGTTTAAGCCACCCAGTCTATGGTATTTTGTTATGGCAGCCCAAGTTCAGACAAAAATCTATTTTTAAAAATTCAGGCCAAATTATTTGTTTAAAAATTTTGATGTTGGGTCATTTTAAAGGAATGGGGAAAAATGGGTAATTCAATAATTGTGTGGGACAAATGGTTAACTATTTAAGGAAAAACATGAATGCCTGCCTTACTTCTTATGTCAAAATAAATTCTGGATAAGACAAACGTTTAAATGTTATAAGGAAATAAAAGAAAGATGGAGGAAGGAGGGAGGGAGGAAGAGAGAGAGCAAAGTAGGTCATTGGAAACCCAAAGCTCAATAATGGTAGATGTGCTTATACTTTTAGAATGGGGGAAGGTTTTTCAGTTATGATATAAAACCCAGAAACTATAAAGGAAGATTTGTCTATGTAAAAAAATTTTAAAAATTGATCCTGAAAATAGCACCACATACAAAGTTTTTTGAAAAAAATAATTACACTTTAACAAAACAAAAGCAATAATTATGAGAAAGGCCTAATTACTATAAAAGGAAGTCTCACAAATGAATTAGAAAATGACCAAAAAGAAAATAGAAAAATGAGTAAAAGAGACAAAAATGTATTTTATTGGGAAAGAAACACATATAGCCAATGAGTATATGGAAAAATGTTTCATGTCACTAAAAATTAAGCAAATGCAAATTAAAACCACAATTTGCTATTTTCATCTACAAGGTTGGCAAAGAGTAATTGTTAGTACATTTTTATTTGTTAGGAAATGGAAAAGCAGCCCTTTCCTAAACTTGTAATATAGATTAGTGTTAGGAAGCCATGTGTCAATATCTTTAAAGTTTTAAATATAAATACACTTTGACACTGCAATTTCACTTTTAGAAATTTATAGTTCATTTATTCGCAGATATAAGTAATGTCTATTAATAGAAGACAGTTTACCAAATCATGGGGAAAAAATAGGGACATGTTTATTCTTATACAAATAGAAAAGTGTGTGTGTACTCACACATACATGTATATATTCTACTACAGTTATCTCTTATTAGGGGATATGGGGTAGAAGTGTGAAACTTTACATTTTATTTTATAAACTTTGGTACCATTTAGCTTTTGGTAGAAAGCCATAGACATATTACTTTTATAATAAAAAATTTAATTAAGACTATAGGAGAATATTGCCAACCTACAACTCGGTAGAAATTAACGTAATTCTGCACACTAAGTTATACAAAAAGCAAAATGTCAAAAGAGAACAAGAAAACAATCCAAAAGAAAATAATTTCAGCAAAAATAAAGAGCTTGAAATTAAAGTGCTCAGAAAACAAACAGCACATGTCAGGCAGTTGACAAGCCCCATCTATAAAGTAGGAACAGAAGCCCAGAAGCCCGGGTCATACCTGTCACTCAAGCCCCTTTCAATCACAAAAAGGAAGCAGATGAATGAGTGTGCAAATCAACAAAAGAGGAAAAGAAGCATTCCTTAAAGGCAGAGGTTGGGGGTAGAATGTTTTCAGAGGGGAAAAAGTTATTCCCAACCAGTTTAACTGAGATCAAGGAGAGGGTATGACCTTCAGTAAAGATTTTTAAAATAGATTCTTCACCTCAGAAAATAAAGCAAACCTTCTGTGTTTTCATTTTAAATTTAGACTCCATAAAGAAGACACAGATGTATTTAGTTACACTTGTACTGTCTGCAAGTAGACGTTTGATCAAATTGTGATGCTGAATTGGACCAAATATCCCCAAATGGAATTTTCCACACCAGCTGTAGAATTGTGGCATTTCCTACAGCCACACATTTTCTGTCTTCACCTTGGACAGTTTTCTCACAAGTAAAGATTGTTCATTCCAAGGGAAAAAATGTGTTTGATTTGAAACCATAACGTGTCCCATGAGAAGAAGAGTGGTATGTCGGCCATGTTTGGCTTAGGTTGATCTCAACCTTTGTAAAATGGAAGTGTCCTCTAAATATCGATTTGTTTTTTACAAAAAGCTCCCTCTATGTAGCAGCCTTCCTGAGGGAGGAAAAATACGAAAAAAGTGACAGCTGTCTTGTCTTTGTGGACCGGATACAACTAGAAATTGCTGGTGCTAATTGAGGTGAACCAAATTCCAGGTCAGAATGAAGTCCTCCTTTACTGGAGGTGAATACAATCAAATACTTTCTGATTCATAAAGTAAAAGTTTTGATTCTTTCTCCAATTTTCTCCTTTCCTCCTCTTAGACCTCCTCAGACTCACCTGCCTACCTTTTCTCTGTATATCATGTCATACACACATACAAACATGCATTCATACAATACTTATAAAAACACCTATTGGGACTTTGTTATGTTTTCTCATAATCAGTGCTATGTTATCTAGCAAATACCGTGTTTCTAACAATATTCTTAATAATAGTTGAAGTAGTAAAATTTATGGATGAATTTGCCATGTAAGTCAGCTAGTGGTTTTCAGCATATGCAGAGGGACCTATGGGCCTCCAACAGCCATAGTTTCCCTGGCCATGAAGTTCAGTAATGCTCAACTCCTAACTACCCCTCACTGGGTAACAAGCAGAAAAATTTTCACATCATGAAAGGAAGGGCCTGCCACTCCTTGGATACATGTAAAATGGGGATAATTGTTCCTGATTTAAGTATCTTCATTGCTACATATGGCACAGAGTTGTGCAAAGATCAAATTTTTAAGATGCTCGCTGTCAAACGTAATGCAAAGGTGAGGTTCGGTAACACTGGTACCCCACACCCTGCAATTACCTATATTATCACAGCAGCTTTAAAATGATCCTCTCCTACTGGCCTAAGAGAGCTGTTGATCTGCCTACTTTGCATTTGCATTCACTAGAAACTCCCTTCATTCTGTGTTTGCAGTCATTTTCTTCTTATTGTTCATTATCAGTAGGGGCTTCAATACTGGCTTTCCTATTGAGCCAAGTGCTCTAAAACCACAAAATAAAAATAATTTCTTTCAAGGAGGTGATTCAGGTCTGGAGATGTAACTATAAAACCATAGAGAGTTGCTCGCCAATGCAGCCTGATGTAGGATTGGAGAGTTTCAAAGCAATCAGAGAACCGCCTTTTGCTTTCCACCTGCCTTGCAATGACGTGAGCATTCTGCTCTTGTGGCTGACCACTGAAATGTTTTTTTTAAAGCAGACAGTATTTAAATAATTAATAAATAACAGTTATTTATTACTAAGTAACAAACTTACTCCTTCAATAACAAAATTGTGTGAGTATATATTATATATACATATATATGCAAGTAAGCATAAAATGTGCCTGTATTTGTAGCAAAAAATTTAGAAAGATACACACTAAAAAAGTGATATCTCTGGGTGATATCTTTATTTGTTTTATTTTTTATTTTTTGAGCTTTCTAGTTTTTCTTCAGATCTGTTTTACTTTCATAATAACAAACAACCCAATTTAACTACTGAAGATTTTAAAAAATATCCTTGTATTACTGCCCGGCTAGCTCAGTGAGTAGAGCATGAGACTCTTAAAATATCCTTGTATTGATTGTATTATAGATGCTTTCTAATTTTTATGTTTGGTAGTTTTAATCATTGAGTGATGACATTTATTACATTTTCCAAAATGTAACACTGAGCTTTATGAAAAGGAAATTTTAGCTTTAATGTTAATAATAATTTTTCTCCAATTAACTTTTTAAAAAAGAATTTAATAATGTACTCCAGACATAGGAAGACATATGAAATTGGAAAGCTACAGACTGCTTAGAGATGAAAGTGATAGAAATAAAAGATGTCATTAGGAAAAAATAAAAGGGGCTTTAACAGTTTTGTAATTATTTATGTTATGTTAGCAAAAGAGGCTAAGCACATTCTCATGGGCAAATGGCTTGAACAAAACCAGAAGTTCCTGCCAGGCAGGGTGACTATTGCTTCTAATCCCAGCTACTTTGGAGGCTGAGACAGGAGAATTGCTTGAGTCCAGGAGTTCGAGTCTGCAATGCACTAAGGATGGTGCCACTGCATTCCATCCTTGGCAATAGAACGAGACACTGTTGGTATTAAAAACACACACGTACAAAAACAACAAAACATAAAACAGAAGTTCCTCCTTCAAAGTGAGAAAAGAAACAGTTTAGGAAAACTGCAGAGTGAAATCAAAAGAATAAGTTATAAGTATACTACATTTTTTTTCTCTTGGGTGCAGGAGTTATAGTATTTGATCTTTAGTTTGATATGTAGGAAAGGAAAGTCCAATTAATTTATAAATGTTAATTACAATCATCTGAAATAAATGCCAATTTTGGTAGTGATGTGAGTTCTATTAATTGGAAACTTTCCACAACTTCACAGTGAGTCTGTAAGTGTAGAATGGATGAGATGAGAACACACAAGCCAAAACTGTGCAAAGCCGCTTCTAACAAATTAGCGATAATTTTTTCACAGCCCTAATATTATTTTGATGGTTGCACTGAAAACTGTGATTTATTTGGAACACAGCACTACATGCGTTTTGTTTTTTGTAGAGTTGTGTTTTCAGCTTGTCATCTTATTCTGTCGGGAAACACGTTGATGGAACTGATTAGAAACCCCCCAACGTTGCTTCTGTCCATAACCATATTAGTGTGGTGAATATTCAAGAAATCAATGCAAAGACCAACATAAAAACAGTAGGGAGTACGCCCTGACCTAGTCCCGGTAATTGAAGCATATACATTTTATTGTGAAATGAAACACCTATCCCAAAGAAATACAGAACAAAGACATGTACAATACTTTGATTTATCACAGAGCAGACACCCTAACTAATAACTTTTAGGAGAAATGGAATGTTACCTGTCATTCAGGAACCCACGGGCTCCTCATTGCTGCCCCTTCCTTATCTACCCTTCAAAGACAATCAACTGTCTTATTTAAATTAATCATTTGCTTCCTTTTAAAATTATGATTTTAATACCTAAGCATGTATCCTTAAAAACTACCATTCAGTTTTGCCTGGTTTTGAAATTCATGCAGTAAAATCATATGGTATGTATCCTTTCATGTCTGGATACTTTCACTCAACAGTCTGCTTATGATACTCATGGAATTGCATGTAGTTGTAGTCCTTTTGCTTTTATTCCTTTATGGTGTTATGTTATATGATTATTTTTTTCTTTATTTATTTATTGGCTTTTAGAGACAGAGTCTTACTCTGTCACCCAGGCTGGAGTACATTAGCCTCATCATAGCTCACTGCAATCTCAAACTCCAGGAGCTCAATTGATCCTCCTGCCTCAACCTCCCAAGTAGCTGGGACTACAGGCACACACCACTGCACCCGACTAATTTTTTATTTTATTTTACTTAGAGATGTGGTCTTGCTATATTGCCCAGGCTGTTCTTGAACTCCTGGCCTCCAGTGATCCTCTCTCCCTGCCCTCCCAAAGTGCTGGGATTACAGGCTTGAGCCACTATGCCTGACTCACAATTTATTTTTACATTCAGCTATTGGTGAACTTTATAAACCACACTGCTAGGAATATTTGTGTAGGTGTGTCTTGCTGTACATAAGCACACATTTCTAAAAGTGGGATTTGCTGGAATGCATGTCTGCAACCATAACTCATCCTCACAAACTGCCTTCCAAAGTGCTCGTTCCAATTGACGCCTCCAGGAGCAGTGTATGGGGGCCCCGTGGCTTCACATCCTCACCCACATTTGATATTGCAGCATCTGTAGGAGTCCTTCAAATTCTGGATAGCAGCACTTTGTTGGCTATATGTCTGTTGCCAGCATCTCTACCCACTGTGTGGCTTGCTTTTTACTGACTTAATAGTACCTTTTAAGGAACCAAAGATATTAATTTTATTGTAGCAAAGTTTGTCAATTCTTTCTTTTATGGTTAATATTTTTTATATACTGTTTAAAAATCTATTCATACCCTAGAAGGTTTATTATTTTGCTTTTCAGATTTATATCTACTGTACAGGTAAAATTGATTTGGGGGTATGATTTGAAATTGAATCAAGTTTGTCTTTTTTTCCACGTAGATATAAATTAATCCCATTTATTGAAAAGACTGTTCATTCTCCACTCCTCTACAATGCCACTATTTCCTACAGCTGCTGAAACAAAGTACCACAAACGGAATGGCTTGAAACAAAACAAATTTATTTGCTCACAGTTCTGAAGGCTAGAAATGTAAAACCAAGCCATTGGCAGGGCTCTGCTCTCTGTGTCCACTCTAAGGCAGAATCCTTCTTTTCTTGAATCTTCTGGCAGGTGCTGGAAACCCTGGGTGTTCACGCCTTGGCTTGCAGCTGCGGCACTCCAGTCTCTGCCTCTGTCATCACCTGATGTTCTCTATGTGTCTTGGTCGCCGTATCCGGATCTCCCTCTTCTTGTAAGAATACCAGTTATATTGGATTTAGGGCCCACCCTAATCCAATATGCCTATCATAACTAATTACACCTGCAAAGACCCTACTGCAAATGAGATCACATTCCCAGATAAGGGGACTGGGTAAGGATCACCGAGGACCACCCTGGAGGCTACCACAAGCATGCAGCATGTCACCTGGGTACATGGATGGTACGTGAACACAAACCCATTGGCAAAACAAACAAAGGTAAACGTTCATCACAGTTGTTAAAATATATAGCTTTAAAATTTATATTTCATGTAAACTCATCTTTTGTCTTTATACGTCAATGCATAAATATGAAAACTTTTTTTTGAATGAATTATTTTAGAAATAGTCTCCCATATTTTAAAGTTTCTTTAAAAGTGTGGAAATACCACAACTTTTTGGATAAAGGCTCATTTTAATTTACCTTATTTTTTCATATAAAAGAGGAAAATAATTGAATTGTTATGCATACACAACACATACACAGAGAAAGAAATCATCTTCCCGTGGGAAATCGCGTGCCTTAATTAATATGTTCCTTAGAACGTAAAGAAGAATCATTTAAAACTCAGTGTAGAAAAGGATGTTAGACATGAGATTTCAACCCTTTCACTGTAGAGCTGGAGAAAGACCCAGAAGTGATTTTGCCGACAGTCACACAGCTAGTAGCAGAGCCAGAACTGGACCTGGGACTCCATGCCCAACAGTCACACAATACTTGATGAATGGCTTTCCTGCAGTGCAAAATATCTGAAATCAGAATAAAATGCTGTTAGTGAATCACTTCTATATTTATTTTAATGATTATCTTATCAGTGGGATTTTCTGCAGAAGCCTTTGTTGACCTATTTATATTCTTTCTTATCTGAGAATTTCTGAAACGCTATTTGTTACACTTACTACTCTCTCTTTTCTTAACAAAGAAAAATTATAACATAGATTGTGTCTTAGAGTATTAGCCTTCTCATTCATGCTGCAAATTTATAGTTTTGAAAAAGGAATGGGAAAGTTTAGACTTAAAGGAGTAAATGAATTTTAATATGTGTCCATCCCCAAATTTCTATGTGTACACCTCTAGAGCATTTGTAGAGAGATCTGTCATTCTGGTATTTTGGGTAATAGTTTCCACTCCTACTAAGTGACATCGGTGTTCACTGTAGAGCACTGAATGAAATGTCCCGTTGTCAGAGACTCTGAGCACAGCTGGGATCTACTTGCCTAGCAACAGGGCTCTAATGTGACTTTTTATTTTGTAAAATTCAAGCCTCTAAAATACTTCACGGCATTTGGAAACCTTGTGTTTGTCTTACTGTGCACCGTATGATCAACACTGTACGTTGACAGATGAGAATAGAAGCTATTATGAATTGAGGTATATCGAATCCAGGGTAAAACTGGTATAGAATATAAAATGCTCTCTTTACACACTCTCAGGTAGATAATTTGAGTAATACTTGCCCATAAAACCGTAGAAGTTTATAAATGTTTTGTTGTGCTTACCATAAAAGAGGCAGACATAGGAGTACACATAGTTATTATAATTACAAAGGAGAAACTTCCGATTGGAAATAATATTTTTGTTAGAATTTCTCCTTCTAAAAACTTCCCAGACTCAGTTCATTCAGTCCATCCTGTATTAGTTATCTTTTGTTCAGCTTTAAGCTTGAAAACAAACTCTGGGAAAAATTTTTGATGTGCATTTATTTCCTTGCATACTTCTAGCTCTCAGTTCTGGTTTGATTATTTTGGAGACTTAATAGTCCTTAATAGCCCTTAATTAGCCTTTTCGAATTTCAAATTTTTCCAATTTTTTTCCCTTCAGTATTTCCAGGCTCTTTTGGAATGCCTTTATTTCTAGAAATCTAAGTATAATATTCTTCAATAAGTCAGCTTAAATTAACACTTCCAAAATTATTCTATATTCTTTTGAAAACCATGATTCATTTCTAGGAACCCACTTAATTTTCAGCTATAGCAAAAATCAACAGAAAGAAGAAAAGAGATAGGAATACTAAAATGATAAGCTGGGAAGAGAAATATTTTGCAATTAACTTGGGTCAGGGCAAGGAAAATGTGCTGCTAAATTGCATTGGAATGTTAGCTCCACTACCAAATATTTTAAAGAGTCTGCTGATACTAATTTTGTGTGGGCATATACTGTAGATATGTGTGTATATATACATATATATGAAATGTTACCATGTAACAGTTCGGTAATATTAAAATTTATTGTAAGTAATTTTGTGCTAGATAACATCTTACCACTTATATTAGGTAAATATTTTATGTTATATTTTGTATTATTAAAAAGATTTGAAAACCTCTAGTCTTTGAAATTGATTAATTCTATTTTATGGATATGCCAATACAGAGGTCAATGGGGTATTCTATTTCTTTGATTGCTATCTTTCAGTGAAGATCTTTCTATTAATCTGCTACTCGGTGCTACAGTTTGTAGATTATTGTTTTGGAGGAATACTTCTAACATCCGACTCAGGTTTTTAAGAACTTTAGTGGGTTCCTGATCACCCAATGTTGAGACTCATATAATTGACCAACACAGGTTTATGCTTCTAGCAGCAAAACACAGCCGTGATAAAAAGAATGTATGTTTTAAACTGACCATATGGTTTTACAACTCAATTCTGCCTTTAGTAGATGTGCAGACTTGAGTGAGTTGCATAATGTCCCTAAGTCTGACCTTCCCCAACTGTCAAATGGGGATATTTCTACACACACCTCATGAACTAGTTGTGCTTAATTAGACAATGCATCATAGTTACCACCATGTGGTAGGCTTTTGATAAGGGGTAGATATTTTCTTATGAGGCCATATTTTCGAATATGTTAAAAGTTTTTTGGTTAACAGTTGAGATGGAAAAGTAAACACAGATATCAACACAAATATCTATAACTGTAGATAGATTTCAAAAAGAAATCTATTATGGCAGTTCCTACAGATTGTCAGCACTACTGTCATTGATTTTGCCTTGTCTTAGGACAGTGGTGGGGAAACTGCAGCCTCAAGGCCACAAGTGGCTTTCCAGGTCCTTAAGTGCGGCATTTTGACTGAACTAAATTTTACAGAATAAATCCTTTTATTTTTATTAATACAGTTTGTTCATCTTTTATATTTTTATTTTATTTTTAAAAAGAGCATATTTAAAATACCAAATAATAAAATAAGTTTCAACAAGATAATCCTCCAAATTGACCAGCACAATTAGAACATTAGTAAACTGTAAGAGCTAAATTGACAGCTGCTGTGCTCATGATTTAGTTCTAACTTCCCCCACCTGACTGGTGTCACCACTGCAACAGGCTGGTTGGCGAGAGTTTATGGCAGTCTAGTGCGCCAGTCTGTTATCAGCTTTTGACAACCGTGCACTGTGTTTCTGTTTGAAGTGGAATGTGTGAGTAGTTGCACAGCTCCATCGTATTTTTTAATTCTGTCTGCTGAACAGCCCATCATGTCAAAGAAGGCCAGGAGAACACTGAAGAAAGAAAACAGATTTTTTAATGAAGATTGGGAACTACAATATTATCTTGTTTCTGCTAAAGGTAAGATGATTTGCTTGCTTTGTGATACTGCAACATCAACATTAAAGAAATTCAATGCTCATCAGCATTGTAACACTCTTAAAGATCATAAATATTTTACATTAGAGGGAGAGGTGCATAAGTTTGTATTGCAGAAATTAAAAGATGAAACGCAAAAGTAAAGATAATTTTTTCAAGCAGCAATAAGACCTGGAAATAATGCCACTGAAGCAAGATATAAAGTAGCTTATATATTCAGGAAAAAAGGGAAGCCATTCAGTAATATAGAAATTTTGGAAGAATGCATTGTCAAAGTTGTAGGATGCTTAGACCCCAATAACATTTCAAAGTATAAACAACTGCCTCTTTCAAGGAGAACCATAACTGATGGGCAGCATGAATTGGCCTTCAACTTAACAAAACAACTTCATGCAATACTTCAAAAG
>CAUYRT010057255.1:0-33063 GCA_963574885.1 Lepilemur ruficaudatus
CTGGTAATGGGGGGGTTGAGGCTGTCGTTCGGTTTTTGCCCTGTTTTTTTATTTTGTTTTTTGTTTGGCTTTTACAAACGAAATAAATCTAGCCGGGGCTGATTTTTTTTACTTTTTCAAAAAAAAAAAAAAAAAAAAAAAAAAAAACCTCATCAAACTATACACTTACATTTTATTATATGCAAATTAGACCTCAAAAAAATAATATTACACTAAAAAACAAAAGATACACGGGAGCCAACTTGAAGGCACTGCCACAGATAAAATGTGGGATAATCTGAGCTTTAAAATGAATAATGATTAAACTTGGCTATAACACAATAAATAAATAAAAATCCATAAATCTTCATCAATTAAAAAAAAAAGGAAAGCTGTTCTTTATAGAAAAATGCCAGCCAATAAATGTAGGAGGAATAACAAAATAAGAAAAACCATAAATTTGTAATCTCTAATGTGATAAGTAATTCAGGCAAAAATTATCAATGGATACTAAAAACCACTTGGTAAAAGGTGGTTGGGAAGCTGGGCTCAGTAGTACCTCACGCCTGTAATTCTAGCACTTTTGGAGGCCAAGGCAGGAGGACTGCTTGAGGCCAGGAGTTAAAGACCTCCACCTCTATAAAAAAAATAGAAAAATTAGATGGGTGTGGTGGCATGCACTGAGATGAAAGGATCAATCGAGCCTAGGAATTTGAGACTACAGTGAGCTATGATGACACTATTGCACTCTAGCCTAGGAGACAGAGCAAGGCCCTGTCTCAAAAAAAGCCAATATTGTCATACCAAGACACTGTTAAACCTGCAAAATAAAGATTGCTGACAGTCATGAGCTGCTTAACGTCGTGTAGCACAGATGGTTAAAATGAAGAATAAATTAATCTTATAACAGCTAATCAGCGTTTTTCCCTATCACACGAAAGTTAATATAGCCTAGATATGAAACTTTTATTGAACATGCTATTTTAAGCATAAAAACTGGAGAAAGCATCTTTAATGAAATAAGAACTGAAATGAAACTGCATTTACTTACGTTAGTGCGGCTCTAGCCAAATCATGTGGCATCAGGTCTTTATACCTGGAGAAAGAAAGCATAATTTAAACCAAAACCTAGAGCTTCAATAAAAATAAAATTCATTCTATTTGAAATACCTAGAGATCATCTAACATATGCTGCTGCAAATGCACTTAAGTTTCCTATCCAAGGCATTTCATCATTTCAAATGAAATAGTGTGACTTTGTTATTTGTCATCTTTAAAAATCTGGCAAGCCTTAACTCCTGCTGAGCTTGCTAAAATAATCTAACAGAAGTGTTACCCAATTCTTTATTGTTCAGCATGACATACGCTATACATTCTTTAAATTTAAACCCCTCCTTTTTTTTTTTTTGGATACAGGATCTCACTTTGTCGCCCGGGCTAGAGTGCAGTGGCATCATCACAGTAGTTCATTGCAACCTCAAACTCCTGGGCTCAAGCGATCCTCTTGCCTCAGCCTCCCAAGTAGCTGGGTAACTGGGACTACAAGCACATACCATGCCTGGCTAATTTTTCTTTTTTTCTTTTTCTTTTTTTTTTTTTTTGGTAGAGCTGGAGGTCTCATTCTTGCTCAGGCTGGTCTCAAACTCCTGGCCTCAAGCAATACCTCCATCTCAGCCTCCCAAAGTGCTAGGATTACAGGAGTGAGCCACCACGCCTGGCCCTAAAACTTTTATTTTAAAAGCATACTATTTATTTATTTTGTAATGCCTAATGGGATATAGAGGATGTATTAGGACTTTTAAAGAAACTTTTTGAAGCAATTTGAGATTTACAAAAGAACTGGAGATCAGACTTTCTATATACCCTTTACCCTGCTTCTTTAATGTTAACATCTTACATAACCATGATGTACTTATTAAAACTAAGAAATGAATACTGACACAATACTACTTACTAAGCTACCAACTTTATCTGGATCTCACTAGTTTTTCCATTAATGTCCTTTTTCTGTTCCAGGATTGAATGAATCCAGCATATCATGTTATATTTAGTTGCCATGCTTCCTTAGTCTCCAATTTGTGACAGTTCCTCAGTTTTTCCTTGTCTTCCATGACCTTGACACTTTTGAAGACTGGCGTTATGGAATGTCACAGAGGTGAAGTGTTCTTCACATCGCTAAACATCAGGGAGTGCATGATAGCAACATCACTTACTACCAGTAATGTTAGCTAGTATCTGCCAGCTTACTCCACTATAAAGTTACCGTTTTTCCCTTTCTGTACTCAATTTGTTACAAGTCAGTGACTAAATCCAGTCCACACTCAAGGGGAGGAGAATTAAGCCCCATTTCCTAATGGAAAGAGTAACACAGAATTTGTGGACGTATGTTGAAATCATCACAATAATTCATAAAAATTTGGGGGGAGATACTCTGAGGCTATGCAAATGCCCTGTTTCTTCTTAACATTTCACCTAATTTTAGCATTCATTTGTAGATCTTACTTGCAATAATTTTTATGTGGTATTCTAATGGTAATTTATTTACTTTCCTCATTCTTTCCATATTTGTTAATTGAAATTCTTCTGTAAGGAAGATCTGTCACTTCTCTTTCATTTATTTATCTATTCAATCACTCATTTATATTAGATTGGACTCATGAGTATTTTATTCTCTGGGTTATAATTCAATACAGTTGTCATTTATTTTATTGCTCAGATGGTTCCAGCTTTGGTGACTGGGAGCTCATTCAGGTTGGTCCTGTGTTCTTTTGACATGATTCTATTTTTTTTTAAGCACTTCTTTACTTTCTGGAGCTCCCAGCTCATCCTGTATTTTCTCTGGGCCAGCCCTAGTCATTCTTCTAAGTAGCCCTGATTTCTTTTATGAAAGAATGCTATTTAGAAACCAAGATCTCGGTATGATCTCCAATTATTTATTTGTTTGTTTAAATGTCAAAAATAAATTTCCTTTATTTTTAAATCAAAGATTTAACCATTGGATTGAATAAAAAGATTCATTATGTTCTTGTAAATTAAAACCTAAAAATCCAAAAAACATTTTTACTTTCATTCTGAATCACAGAAGAATCATTGCTAGTTTTCCAAATTTTTCATAGGTAAAACCAGTTTCCTCAAATTTAGAACAGAATAATTTGGAGGAAAGTTGAGTGTCAATTTGAAAATGCCTAAACCATAAATTATTTATCATATCCAATCCTTATTCCCATGCTCCCACATTCTTCTCTATCAGAATGATTGGCAGCCTCCTGAATTCTACTGCTAGAGTCTATTCCTAGGAGTGCCTCCCAAATGCCCCTGCCTCTAAGAAGAACCTGGACTTTCAAATTAAACAGAAAAAGACCTTCCTTCCCCCTAGAAAATTTTCTCCTATTACAGATGACTTATTTGCCACCACAATCTTAACATCAATGATATGACTACACTGTCGTTCTTATAAATTTTCCCACTATGTTATTTTTTAGTCACTTTTATTCTTTATATAAATATTGCCTTAAAATGCTTTTTATTCTTTCTTCCCTATTACTATCATTTCTTGCATTAGTCAAAGTTTTTCTCTTCTCTATACCACTAAATTGCTCATGAACTTTGTCTTCTTTCTCATTCAGAATCTTGAATTAAACTAAAACATAATACACAACAAAAGAAACAGACCTTATCCTATTGTGCTGAATACCTCACACCAAACTTCAAACAAATACTAATTATCAAATGTCTTAATAAAAGTAAATGAAACAGTTGAATATGTATTTTTTAACAGCTAGTGAAACAGTTGGTATCAAACACCTACATAGTATACACACAGTTCTTAACAAAAAATGGTCTTCCTAGCCAAGAATTTTCATCTTTCAATGGAACTTTCTTTTTCTACCTTATTACTGTTCAATACAAGGGAGATCCCATTTCCTCTCCTTCCTGCTGCTAAAGCCTTCAGATTCTTGTTATTGTTCTTGTGTCAGTAGAGAGAGATTATAGAGAGAAACACTGTTAAGTGGATTACCATATTGATAAAGTAGGATGAATGAAGAAACTTCACCACCATTTACTTATAGCATTATTTCTATAAGAAAATATTTTCTATGTCCTAAACCATCTGTTGAAAAATGAACATTCGCTGTTTGCATGTGTATGTATACACACATACAGGTGTGTATCTTTCACAAATGATGACATATTATTCACAATGCTCTGCATCTTGTTTTTTACACTTAACACATCTTCAAGACCTTAGATCTTCCATATTGGTATATAAAGATAGGTCTCATTATTTTTAACAGGTGCCTAACATTCTCCAGCATTTTAAGATGGTGACTGACTGCCCATTGAAAATATGAATATTAAGGTGTGATGGCTCATGCCTGTAATTGCAGTGACTTGAGAGGCTGAGGCAAAAGGATTGCTTGAGACCAGGAGTTTGGACCAGCATAGGCAACACAGCAAGACCCAATCTCTCTAAAAAAAAAAAAAAAAAATTAAAAAAAAACAATTAGTAAGGCATGGTGACATGCATCTGCAGTCCCAGCTATGTGGGAGGCTGAGGTGGGAGGATAGTTTGAGCCCAGGACTGTAAGGTTACAGTGAGCTATGACTGCACCACTGCACTCCAGCCTGGGTGACAGAGTGAGACCTTGTTTCTTTAAAAAAAAATATATATATATATATATATATATATTTATACACACATAGACACACAAACACACATAAAAATTAAACATTAAAATAATCTAAACAGAACTAATAATTTGAACCTAGTTACCAAAGTCCATTATCAGCTTTTAGACAGATTAACCCTCACTTTGGACAGAAAAGCAGGAAAGGCCAAAGAGCAGTTTGATTTATATGCATGCGGTTAAAAAAAATAAACAATACTAACCTATGGAAAGTAAAAACTAAAGTTCCCTCTTTATATACCCTTCCCTGCCACGTTATTTCCTTCCCAGAGGTAAATATTATTAATTTGGTGTATATAATGTATATATTTTCAAATTTTATTTTTTTGAGACAGGGTCTTGCTCTGTTTCCCAGGCTACAGTGCAGTGGCGTCATCACAGCTGGGGTCTTTTGCAGCTGGTCTAGGATCATTCTGGCCCCATATACTTGGGGTTGCACTGGGCCAGGGGTTTGGACCAGCCCATCAACTCCAATTCTAATAATTCCCAGGAGGCCAAACCAGTGGACTACAGGCCCATCAGAATGCCCATAACCCACATCTTCAGCACTCAAACTTCTGAGGCAGCACAATAACAATGTACTTATCTCCAGAAAAGAAAAAGATACCTCTGTTGGAAGCAAGCTATCTAGGCCTACACTAGGTTTTCAAAATAAAGCTGTTTCTAGCTAAAATTACACTAGACATGTTCATGAAGAGGATAAAAAACAAATTTTGCCATAATATTTCACCACTGGCTTGATTTATTCCATATTAATTTCATGGAAATGCTATCCATATATTAGTCCACTAATAGTATTATTACCTACTGAGTTACATTTACGAAGACCATTTTTGAAAGTACTTTAAAAGAAGGAACAAATAACATGATCATTTCATACTTACGAAGTGCCTGACAGCAAAAATGGAGTACGAACACCATCCACTACCACTATATTCCTTATATTGGGCTTGGCTAAGGTCTTCTTTGATTTGGTCTGGCCAGCTTTAAAATAAAATTAAAGGACTACTAACTAAAATATATAAAGTCAGATGATCTTTTACATTTTTAAAGATAGACATTCTAAGAAAAATTATATCATTCAATGCCAACCTGCATTTGCTACTAAACCACTTCAATACTTAAAAAGAAGAGCTGAGAAATTGACTAGCATTCATAAGTTTCCAAATAATATAGAAGGTAAACAAAGCTTCTACCCAATGATGGGGTAATTTTGCCATTAATAAAGCTATTCATTTTTATTAAGTTTTTGACAACCTATTAATATTTCATTAGAAGTAACCAATTTTACACATAAGTCTGCTCTTAATATTAAAAGTCACAATGATTGACATTGTTCACTTTTCATACAACTTGATGTTCTTACCTTTATTTGTAGGAATAAAGCCCACTTGATTGATGACTACTGCTATTCTGCAAAACCTATATTATATAATGCTTCCTAATTATTTGAATCAACTTGCCTAAATACTTTTTAATCTCAAAACAGTAATTGCCCTTTAGTTTTTTTAAATTAAAGAATAAAATGTAAATATATGCATGTGGTTAAAAAAAAGTAAACAGTACTAACCTATGGAAAGTAAAAACTACAGTTCCCTCTTTATATGCCCTTCCCTGCCATGTTATTTCCTTCTCAGAGGTAATTACTGTTAATTTGGTATATATACTGTATATACTTTCAAATTTTTTTTTTTCAGACAGGGTCTCGCTCTGTTGCCGAGACTGGAGTGCAGTGGTGTCATCACAGCCCACTGCAACCTCAAACTCCTGGGCTCAAGCGATTCTCCTGTCTCAGCCTTCTGAGTAGCTGGGACTCCAGGTGTGTACCACCATGCCTGGCTGATTTTTCTATTTTTTTGTAGAGATGGGGTCTTGATACGCTGCCCACCCTGTTCTCAAACTCCTGACCTCAAGTGATCCTCCTGCCTCAGTCTCCCAAAGTGCTAGGATTACACGTAAGAGCCACCTCACCCGGCCTTCAAATCTTTTTTTCTTTTAATGCATGTACATGCATATACTGGTGCATTACGTATACTTTCTTGACAACAATATAGCTGGGAGATCTTTCTATGTTAGTGTATTAAAATTTATCTCATTCTTTTCTTGTCATTAACATTGGAATTTACCTACTACCATCACTTCTTCATTGTCAGAGATAGGAAAAAATCCTAAATTGTTCAGAATAAAATTTTGACAAACACCTTACCATCCCCATTAATGTCATAGTCAAATATTTATAATAAATATCTACAACCAACTTGAAAGAAATAGTCATTAGGGCCAACAGTCATGCTAAAACGGAGTATAAAGAGTATCCTAGCAGCTCTAATGGAGATGCGTAGGTGAAGGAGATGAGGGCAACAAGGAGGTAAGCGATGAGACTGTGGCAAACCCAAGCATGTGGTGTGCAAGGCCAGGGTAAACACAGCATCAGTGTGAATGAAAAGGAAGGGACCAATACAAGAGAGTTTATAAAGGACGACTAGGCATCTTGGTGACCAGATATAGAAAGAAAGGAAAAAGGAAAACAGGATTATTAAGAAGCTTAGAGACTAAGAAAATCTAGCTACTCTATACAAAGTGAGAACTGGTTTTGAAAAAAAGATGACTTCATTTTTAAACTTAACTAACTTTGAGGTTACGGAGAGACATCCAGGTGGATATGTCCATTCAGCAGGTAGCTAGAAGATGGAAACAAAAGCTCTGAAGAGGAGTGTAGATCAGAAAGTCATGAGATATTTGAAGCTCAGAGCACAGAAGAAAAGCAGAGACATATTTTGCAATGCCAGCTCTCCCACAGCACCCTCCAAAGGGAGTTGCCCCTTTTATAGTCCCTGCCAATGGGGAAGCCATAGCCATGTCCCTAAGCCCACAGCAAAAGCTGATTAGATTCAGAGTAGATACTGGACCCACCAACGACCAAGTCATACAGTAGCCAACCAGTAACCTGTGTCATCTACCTAGTGATAAACCGTGTGAGTCAGATTCTCTCTCTAAGCAAAAAAGCATGGAAAGAAATACCAATTAGTTGAAGCTGAAAAGACGCCATGAGAAGCACCAGGGTGACGGTAAACTGAAGTCACTTGTAAGCCGGAATTTATGAACTGTAAGTGAGCAAAGAAGCCAGCAAGAAGGATGAAGAAGGATATAGAGAGAAGCAGAAGGGCCAGGAAAGGGACATAACATGTGACACATGAAGAGACAAAGTAGCTGGCCCCTGGCACTGCTTGCTTGGTTCCTAACACCTTCCAAGTTGTAGTACACACAGACCATCTCATCCTTGAGAGTCCACTACTCTCAATAAGAAGCACTTGGCTTTGTGATTTCCCTACACTGAGAGGGCAGAAAGATGTGAGAGAGACAGCAACTTCAGTAGGAGAATCAAGAGAGAACAGTGTATGAGAGGAAAAGCAGGAGAGCGTAAAAGAGAACAACATGGTCAAGAAGCAAAAGGACTGAAAACAGGCCACTAAATTTGAAGATCTGCAGATTACTTATGACTGACCTTGGAGAGAATAAAGTGATGAGAGGACAGGGCAGATGACACGCCATCATGTCATTCTGCTTTCTGAGAACTGACAACATGTTCCTTTTATACACTTTGAAATTAAAATTCTTACCTCCTCTAAAGTAACCTGCTTTACTTGGTTCCACCTTAATTATCCAAAATTATTTTCCACTATTCCCCAAAAGACTGGGGGGGGTTGCTTTTCATGTAACACAAGGAGAAGGCCCCCAGTCCCTATAGCTGTGCTCATACCAACCTCCTTGCCTTTACTCATGTATTCTCCTATCTGTGTGGCCCTTTTGCCCATCTAATTCGTACCTATCTCTTGGGCCTACTTCACATTCCACCTCCTAGTAAAGCCTTCCCTGATAACTATAGATACTCGTAGTTCCTGCCTCTGAACGTCTATGACAACCTCTAGGGCAAAAATGGGCTATTCCAAACAATTTAACGTATTATAAAGTAATTAAAGAAATTCTACAAGCCACATTTAAAAAATATTTGTTCTTTATTATGTACTGAACAGTCCCCCAAGGACTCTCATTCTGTTTCACATATACAATGGCTCCTAACCACATCAAAACTTTCTCAAGGGCAAATAATACAGCTCTGTTTTATGTATTCCACAGTGCTATGGGCACACAGTATAAATGAATTACAAGAATCTGAATTGGGAGTTATATCTGGGTTCTAGTCTCTGCTTGGCCAATTTTTTTAAATTTGCAAATATGGAAGCTAGACTAGATGACCTAAAGTCTCCTTCCAACTCCAAAACTTAGGATTCACTGGCTGACTGACATATATCCTATATTCTCTATATATAATTAAAATCGAAGATAAAAGATGTGTCATGTATTATACAACAGCTATATATGTGTATATACAGAGATTGATATATAGATAAAATCATCAAATCATTCAAAATTTCCAGACACTTGCATTTCCAGTCTATCAAATGACTGAAAACATCAGTAAAACCTGTACCCCTCTATTGTAATTCCTTCATCGTAACAGCTGTGTCAGGCAGGGATATTCATGTGAGCTCCAAGGGGAATCAGTTATAAAATTACTGCCACCTAACACCTGCTCGGCATAGGCATATGCCTGCTCCTTCCCCTCAAATCAACTGGTCACATTCCTCTGTCTTATCATGTGCCTTCCTGCACTACTGTCATCATCAGTGTTAACACAAATTACTTGTAGGACACTCTGTTAGTCATTGAGTACATAAAGAACTAAAGACTCACAAGGGCTTACAACATAGCTGTAAGAGACAGAAACAGCAAGAATAGTTACAGAGCAGCATAAAGAATAGTCTAAATACCAGACATTAATAAATGCTTTCCCCTGTTGGCATTCAGAATGACCTTCTCCCACTTGGCAAGGATCAGGTCTATTTATGTGACTTTGCAAAGACCTGGGTGAACATCAGAATTAGGGAAAAGGAGAAGAAAGACATAAAGGAATTATTCTTTATGAGGCTAATAGAAATCTATATTCTAGTTAGAATTTAGAGGCCACAGGAAATATATTTGTTACATGACAACATGAAACTTTCCTAGTGGGGACTAGGCAACAGACCTCTGAGAATTTGAGTTTATAGTTTTCAAAGTGCTTTGAGATATCTTCATAACTATACGAGGTTGACAAGACTAGAATTATTATATTTCCTTTTTACGTGAAGAAGCTAAAGCACAAGGAAGCCAAGTATCCAGTTCAAGGCCACACTGCCCAGAAAAAAGCAGAACTGGAAGAGAGCACAGGTTTTCTGAATCCTGGAAGGTACTTTTTCTATTTGTCAGGGTGTTTTCAGCACTTATCAGTGAAGATACATATCCACAGTAGATTGTGCAAAATCCTGCAGTAAAAAGGCCCAATTCATTGGGTTTACCCAGGGTCTAAATGATCATATAAAATCAACAAATGTCGTTACTCTTTCATTTCGTATTGACTGAACAACCTTCTTTTGTTAACTAGCTCCCCAGTCACCTCTATTTCAAGAGTGGGTCCTCCTGTATATGGGATAAGAAAATATTCATCAACA
The DNA here is from genome assembly GCA_963574885.1 of Lepilemur ruficaudatus. Classification (NCBI taxonomy): domain Eukaryota; kingdom Metazoa; phylum Chordata; class Mammalia; order Primates; family Lepilemuridae; genus Lepilemur; species Lepilemur ruficaudatus. Next base: position 10,220 of record CAUYRT010057255.1, read on the forward strand.
GAGAAGCATATCACAAATTGTAAATTTAAAAAGTTAACTTTTGGTTCTACAAAGGTCTCAAGAGGTATGCTAATCATCTCCAGGACTGACAGCCAGAGGGTGAATAAACTGATCGGCAAGGTTTATGGAACCTCCATGACTCCATCAGTTTCAAATATCAGAAAGCAGTCTCCTGTCAACATCCTAAATAATGTAATATCATTATTGATTGGCTCTATAATTTTTTTAATTTGAAGGCAATAGTGATGTTCAAGTTGCCTATAAAAATGGGAGAATTAGCAAATTTGTTTTGGTTTTTATCCAGAATTTACGAAATATAGAATTTAACATTTAAATCAGAAATATTTACTTTACAAACTACCATACCTGGGGCAGCTCGTAGCTGGGAGGAACAGCTCAGAAATCTTACAGCTAGAAGACAAAACAAACTGTTTACGAAAAGCAATACCATTCAATGTCTGTGTAAGATGCTCATAATAAATCCAAATCTAATCTTAAAAAAGAAAAAATTAAACTTACGAAATCTGAGGGCCCATTTTGATGTACTAGGAAGATTTTTTAAAGTGCAAGTCAAGATAGTAGTCATTCTGAAATCTAAAAAGAGAACATCTTGGGTTAATTGAACAAGTTGTAGCCTATATTGTATTCTATAAACTCTGATAACCTTATTCATGGGTACTACAAAATGCTATAAAATTTAATCTAGTATCAACTCTCCTTTCTCTAATAATATTATCATAGCTACACTGACGTAACTTTCATATTGTGCCAACCACTATTCTAAGCATTAACCATCTATCCTCACAACGATCTATGATCTATGAAGTAGGAATAATTATTATACACCCTTTGTAAGAGATGAGGAAACTGAGGTATAAAGGGATTGAGCGGGTTGCCTGAAGACTCACAGCTACTGAGTGGCAGAGCTGGGATTTGAACCCAGGCAGTCTAGCTCTAGAGTTTGTGCTCTTCTTTAATGCCAAAGAGGTAGAGACTGTGAGGCATGATCATGAAACCACCAGTGTTCATTTCATGATATTGAAGGTTGTATTGTGATTATGTAGAAGGCTTTGTGGAATGTTTGCATTTGAAAGGAATACACACAAAAGTATTAAGGATGGTGAAGCATCATGTCAGCAACTCTCAACTGCTGCTAGAAAAAAAAAGTTTGTAGGACTGCACTTGCAACCTTTTTCTAAGTTTGATACTGTATTGTTTCAAATAATAAAAAAAAATTAAAGGACACATAAAAACCCTATGTATTAAAAAATATTTAAAGTAAATTATTCACTCCACAAAAAAAGGCTAAATTCCTAACAATGGGTTTCTACAAATCATCAAGGAAAAAACCAGCAGACAAATGGGCACAGGATATGAACAGATAAGCTCACAGAAAAGGAAATACAAAAGGCTCTTAAATATATGAAAAGAAATTCAAATTAAAACCACATAGATATAACTGTCAAATTAGTAAAGGCTCAAAGGTTTGTTAGGCACTGTCGGTAAGAGTTCGCACAGACACTCTCATACTCTGATGCCAAGAGTATAAATCCATGCAATCCCCATGGAGGGCAATTTGGTAATTATCTGTCAAAACTACAACTGTACTTAATTTTTACCAACAATTCCACTTCCATGAATTTACTTCATGGATATCACTTACACACATGGGATATGACCTATGTTGTCACTGTAATAACAAAAGATTAGAATAACCAACAAATAAGTAAGTAAACCATGCTACAGCAACCCATTGAAATATTATGCAGCTGTAAAAAATAAGGAAATGATATATACCAATATGGAACCATTTCTAAACTAAAATTTTTTTTTAGAAAAGGCATATAAATTTATTTGATGTGTATCCACAGAAGAGAATCACAGTGATTGCTCCTTTAAGCTACATTATTAAGTGAAGAAAAAGTGCAAAATACTGTGTACAACATGCTATCATTCAAGCTAAAGGAGGAAAAATAATATTTACATTTCCTGTATCAGTATAAAATACCCCTGAAGTATTAAAAAAATGTTAAAAACAATTGTTGGTTGGAAGGAAAGGAATGGAGTAACTAGGGGACAAGAGTGGAAGACTTGTCATTGTATATCTTTTATAATATCTTAATTTTGAAACATGTTTTAACTTATAAAAAGGAAAAAACCACCAAAGAACAAACTCGAAAGATTTGCCAATGAAGGCTTTAGTAACCAGCCTCCAAGTTGGCCCCCAGCAATCTCCATCTCTTAGCATTCGCACTCTTATATAATTGCCTCCCACCCTATACCATAGTTGGTCTGTATAAACAAACAAAAAAAATGTCAGAAGTGATAGCATGTCACCTTTGACATTAGGCTATAAAAGATACTGTAGCTTCTGTCTTCCTATCTCTTTCTCAGATCACTCACTCGGAAGCAAGCCAGCTGCCCTGTCACAAGCAGCCTTATGAAGAGGCTCAGGGTGAGGAACTGACATCTCCTGCCAACAGCTATGTGAGTGAGCTTGGAAGCCGATCCTCTGGCCCAGGCAAACTTTCAGATGACTCCAGCCCAGACCAACATTCTGACTGCAATCTTATGAGAAACTCTAAATCAGAACAACCCAGGTTTCTAATTCTCAGAAACTATATGAGATGATAAATATGTATTGTTTTAAACTGCTAAATTTGGGGGTCATTATAACACAGCAACAGATAATATAAAAGCCTTAAGGTTTAACCTCTCTTGGGTCTTTATAGACTAAAAGGAGGATGCCCTATAGCTTCCAAAAAGAAAAAAAAAAAATACATGTTCCAAACACGTGGATTGGAAAGAGATGGAGGAGTCCAAGCTTCAGGCTCACCAGCCTAGGGATATTCAAGGGACTCCAGCCAGGAAAACACAAAGAGGCCCATGAGATGGGCACCATCATTTCCAGAAGTTACTTACAATGCCACAAGGGTCTGGGATACAAATTTCCTTAAGGAAAGTTCATCTTGAAATAAAATTCATGAAAATAGTCAAGGAAATGGTAAAAAACAAAAAGAGAGATCTTGCCCTAATAGATAACAAAACTTTCTATAAAGCACCAGTAATTAAAACAGAGCGGTTCACAGGAATAAATTAAACTGGTTAACATAACAGGATGTAGCAAGTTCAGAGACATACCCATGTATATGAGAATTTATTATATAACATTTCAATTAACTGGGAGAAAGATGAATTCTTCAATAAATTCATTGGGAAAATAGCTAAATATTTGAAAAATAAATTTAGGTTCCTAGCTCACACCATAAATACAAATAAATGCTAGATAAAGATCTAAATATATACTTTTGAACTGTATAAGTACTAGAAGAAAATATCAGAGAATATTTTTATAATTTAAATGGGAAAGGGAGTCTAATATATGGTACAAAACCCAGAAGCCATAACAGAATATATAACCAATAGATCTGATTATGTAACCATTTAAAATATATACACAGCAAAAGATACTAAAATCAAAAGGCAAATGATAGATTCAGAGAAAATATTTATAACATATAAAACTATAATGGAATCTGTGGTTTTTACTCCAATATCCATTTCACCCCATTAGGTAGTTGCCATATGTGGTTTACATGGGATTGAATCCAGCCTAACTCCAGGGTTTAAATCAATCAGAATAATCTTATTCTCGCTGCCAAGATAACTGACTCAGGTAACCAAGGCCTAAAACAACCTTGCAGAGTACCGCCTCGTCTACTGGTATTGACTTAGGGATGGATTAGTCAATCTAACATTCAAGCCTTCTGTCTAGAATTCTGGAACACAAATCTTTTCTTTGGAAGCTTGGCATAGTTAACAGTAGTTTGCAAATACTAACAAAGCTAGTCTAAGGTAGAGCTAACACCAAAAGAGGTCAGAGCTGAGAATTTCATAAAAAGATGCTAGAGTCCTGGTTGAATCCTATCTGAAATCCATCCTCCCATTGTGCTTTTCAGTTCTGTGAGCCAATAAATCCCCTTTAATAAGCCAATTTGATTTTGTTATTTGCAACTGAAAGCCTCCTTCCTGACAGATGCCTAAAGGCAAAAATGAGAAAACCAGCAATTCACAGAAGAAATTAAAATCTCAAACAAATAATGTTCGCCTCACTAATCATAATTTTTTTTTAGAAAATTAAAGGTGTTATTTTGAGGTTATCAGATTGGCAAAAAATTTAAATATGGTTAATATATAATTCTGGTAAGACTAGATCTAACTAAATAGGCATTTCCAGATGCTAGTTGATAGAAACATAAATTGCTAAGGTCTTTTTGGGTTGCAATTTTGTAGTTAACTATCAAAATTTGACTCGTGAATTTTTTTTTTTTTTTGAGACAGGGTCTGTCCTGTCCTATTGCCCAGGCTAGAGCACTGTGGTCATCACAGCTCACTGCAATATCAAACTCTTGGACTTAAGCGATCTTCCTTCCTCAGCCACCCAAGTAGGTGGGACTATAAGCACATGTCACCATGCCTGGCAATTTTTCTATTTTTTGTAGAGACGGTCTTGCTATGTTGTTCAGGCTGTTCTCAAACTCCTGGCCTCAGACAATCCTCCTGCCTTGACCTCCCAAATGCTAGGCATAAGCCAGCACACCTTGCCTGAATTGTGAATTTTTGAATGCAATAATTCCTCTTATTGGCCTCTAACCTACAGAAATATTCAAAATATATGTGTAGCATACACAGGTCTCTAGCTTATAGAAATACTCAAGATATTCACTGTAGTATTGTTTATATTTGTGGAAACCTAAAACTAATCTAAATGCACATCAACAGAAAATGGTGAAATAAATTATAGTACAAACATCCCATGGAGTACTGTTTGGCAGTTTGGCAAGAAAAATGCCAAGATACTGTTTGGCAGAAAAATGAAACATAATGATACACGTGTATACATTGTCATGGAAAAATGTCCACACTATATTAAATGAAAAAGCAAGCAGCAGAACAAACAATACGTACAGTAAGATCCCATTTTGTGACAGAAAGAGAGAGAGAGAAAAAAAGAAAGTTCATAAAGCTATAGAAAAGATAAAGAGGGGTTTTTGTTTTATAGTTTTCTGTTTTAATTTTTTACAATGAGCATTTTACTTTTTATGTACAGTATAATTCCAGTTTTACTTAACATATACAAACACAGTCATCCCTTAGTATCTGTGGGGGATTGGTTCCTGCACCCCTTGGGTCCTAGAAGCTCAAGATCTTTATATAAAATGGTGTAGTATAAGCACATAACCTACACATACACATTCGCCCGTATACTTTAAATCATCTCTAGATTACTTATAATACTAATACAATGTAAATGCTATGTAAATAGTTGTTATATTGTTTTGCTTAGGGAATAATGATGAGGAAAAAAGTCTGTATATGTTCAGTACAGACTAAACCATCTAGATCTAACTGCATTTTCGATGAGAATTGGTTGAAACCACAGATGTGGAACTCATGGAAATGGAAGGTTGACTGTACATCAATATTTCACACAGATATATAAAAGTATGTAAATGTTTTTAAAATGTCCAGAAAAATACACAGCAAAATGTTAACAGTAATAATTTTGGGGTGGTGGAATTATAGATTTATTTTCTTTAGATTTTACTGTAGTTTCTGGAAATATATATATATATTCCTTCAATAATTAACAAAAAACAGATTTCAAACTAGGGACTAAGCAAACTATCCTAGGGGAGAGTTGATTTTTACTGTCATTTGCTAAGATTCAGAAAATAGAAATTTTGACTTAATACTCAATATTCAAAGCATGGAAACTCCACGCTAGGGTAAGCTAGGCTTGAGTAATTTGTGGAACTATGGAAAGGCATGAAATTGCAGGCACCTGGGAGCAAGGGAAACGAAGAAGGGGCTAGGCAAGTAATAAAAACAAGATGGGGTGGCTCTAGCAGTTCATTATTACATCATTAAGACACAATGTAACAGTTAACAGACTCTAAAGCCAGATTAAGTCCAAATCCTGGCTCCATCCTAGCAGTCTGACCTTAACAGAGTTACTTAACCTTTCTCTGTCTTAGGACCAACATCTGCAAATGTAGGTAATTCTAGTACCTACTACACACATAGAGCCATTGTGAGGATTTTACATATATATACACACACACCATACAAACACACACACATAAAGCACTTAGAACAGTGCCTGATATGTAGTAAGGATTATACGTTTGATGTTTTATTCGTGGGTAGTGACATAAAGGTATTTAGTTCCCCTCTATATAAACCATTGTACTAAGTGCTGAGCATCAAAGAAACATAACATTTCTGCCCTGATGGAGTATACAATTTTGTTGAGAGCGCAGGGAACACAAAAAGGGAGCCAAATGAGTGATCTAAATCAGGAGCTGGCAAACTACAATCCATGGGCCTCTAAGTAAGAATAATTTTTACGTTTTTAAAGAGCTGCAAACTAAACAAAACAAAGAATTTATGAAGAGACCAATGTGGGCCTGCAAAGCCTAAACTATTTACGGTCTGGCTCTTTACAGAAAACAATTGCCACCCTGATCTAAATAACAAGTGCTATATGCAACTAGGTGCAAAAGAGAGCGTTATGTGTGCAGAAGGCAGGCTTTGAACAGTAAAAACCTTATGAGGTCATCAGGAATTCTTTTTGCAATTTATTCAGAAGCGGTCATCCAGTTTCTCCTTAAAGTGCTCGCAGTGATGTCGACTCATTATTTCGCTTGAGCTTTAAACAGAAACCTTCCTTCTTTCTTTCCATACTTTTCACTTTAGTCTCAACTCCCCTGCCCCTTCTCATTTCCTTTCTTGCCGAATTGTCAATCTGGTAGTAGTGAGACTCACACTTATTTCTGAATCCTGGCTCTGCCACAGGACCAGAAAATTTAATCTCTCTAAGGTTCCTAAACTTCATCTAGAAAATGCAAACGATAACAATAATTTTGGGATCATGAGAACTAAACACAAAAAGATGTAAAGGGGTCCAGAACACAGTAGGCCCTCAATGTGACTTCCTTTTGAAACCAATCACTTTTATTCCAGGACTCGAGACCATCCTTTTCAGCACAAAAACCACTATCATGCAATGCAGAACTCCTGACTAGAAGTTAGTAGGCTTAGGCTCTCGTCCTATTTCTACCACCTGTGGCCATGAGTAAAATCATGCACTGATTCATGGCTTCAGTTTCTTCACCACTACAGAGAGGGACGTGAATGACCAGATGATCGCCAGATATCTTCTGCATTAGAAAATCTCCCGGAGCACTGGGTCACCAAGCGGGATGGAGGATTGTCTCACCTCCTCCCATACTCAAGCCTCGGTCATTGGACAGAGTCCCACCCTTTACAGCAGAAATCGGGGTAAACCTGTGGTGCCGTTCTGAAGCTCTACAACCGCTGACCTGGCTACAGGCAAAGCAGGTGAAACAACAAACACTGAAACACAGCCCAGGGTTTTAGGCCAACACACACACACACAAGCAAACAGTTCGTTAACTTGCGGAGATAAACTCAGACACAGGTGACACCACGGCAGGAAAGGCCAGGCGGAAAGCCGAGCCCACGTACCGTCTCACCTTCCTTCCTGTCCGCGCGAGCTCCCGCTCTGGGCAAGGTTCGCACCCAAGTGCCAAGACTCGGCTGGACCAAGAGCAGGGTCCTGTCTGGAAAGGACCCCTCGCCGCCCGCGGCTGGAGCAGGCCCCGCGGGCTGCCCGCCGGCCGCCTGACGGAAACCCCGGCACTCCGCCCAGCGATGGGTCCCGGTCCTCCGGCGAAGAAAGCGTCCTTCCGGCCTCGTTAGCGGGCGCGAAGGGCAGGGATTAGGGGTGGGCGGCGACTCGGCGTCTGGGTTTCAGTCAGGCAGTACGTCGGGCGCCTGGCTGGCCAGGCTGCGGGAAGAGAAGTCCTCCACTTGGCCGCCCCGGCTAGAAGCGCTTTCCACTTTCGCCCTCTTCAGCTCAACATGGTGGCCTCCCGTGCAATTGGCAGCCTCAGCCGCTTCACCGCCTTCAGGATCCTCCGCTCCCGAGGTGAGGTCTGGCCGAGGGCACCTCAGAACGCCGGGCACAACTCCTGCGGGGACTGAGGTGGCTCTGGGGTCGCGTGCCCCCTTGCTGCCGCCTGTTCACCCCGTCCGAGGACCCCTCCTTGAGACCCCGTTTCCTGTGTCCTTGCGAAGGGACTGTCACTTACTCTTTCGCGATTCCGTGGCCTGCGGCGATTTCAGACTCCGTGATCCTTAACGTTTCTGAGTCCTTTCCACACAGTCTGGCGCCTGCCTCTCCGCAGGTCTCCTGCGTCGCACTTCTGGGCTCACGCCCCTCTTATTTTCTTTAATAATGGGCTTTGAATTGTACCTGCTAGATCGGGAGTTCCAAAAGGATCAGGACCCCTTCTGTCGCATCTTTGTGGCTCCAGAGCACCTTGCTCACAATAGGAGCTATCTTAAAAGCTTCTTGGATGGAATTAATCAGACTTGCACATCATTGCCACTCCCTGCTCCTTTCCCTCAAAAGCATTTTTGTACTTAACTACCACGTTTCAGTAGGGAGCTCAACTCTTGCAGTGCCCGTAATCCCAGTGTGAACGTATAGTATATATTGAATTTCAATGGGTCTGCAACTTCCTGGAAGACATTCTTTTAAAACACACATATACCTGTATCTTAAGAAATAAAATGTTAGAGCCTTTAAAGAACTATTTCTAATCTTGTTTCTGACGATTCGCAGTCTCTTCAAACTGACAGTGAAAGGGTTGAAGTGGGTGGTTGTAAAATAGAAAACCTAGCATTTTCCTTCCATCCCAAATCAGTAAGATCAAATGTGACTAACTTTTTATTGCATGTTATACTTAATACTGGTTACTTAATTGGAAATTTTTAGTTTTAATTTAACTTATGAATTCCCTCTCTTTCCTCCTATCCAACCACTGGGATAGTATGCTTTTTTTTTAGACAGGTAGCTGGAGTCTCCCTTTATTGTAAGGTGATTAATTGGATGATTGAATCTTTTTCTGCCTTCTTTTTTCAACCACTGTTTTTAGTCTCAATTGGGACTGTTGTATGTGTACCAATTATAATATAAACCATATTACAGAAAATTGAAACATTGTGAAGATCGAGGAAAGGGATTAAGAAAAATGAATTACTCATTCTTAATATGCCTATGTTAGCCTTTGGTTGTGTTCACTTACAGTTTTACCCCCTTTTTTCCACATTTATAGTTTAACACTTTTGAAAAGTCAAATTTATGTTTTTTTCTTTTCTTTTTAATAGAGATGGGGTCTCACTATGTTGCCCAGTCTTATCTTAACTCCTGGCCTCAAGTGATTCTCCCATCTTGTTCTCCCAAAGACCTGGGATTACAGGCTGAGCCACTGCGCCTGGCCTCAACTGTATGTTTTTGAACTTGCCCCTATATTGGTTTTAAGGTATTTCTTATGGATTGGCAGCTGCTATTACTCTGAAGTAGTAGTCCAGTCACGTGGTTTCTAGTCACTAACCAGCTATGTGACTGAACAAATACCTTAATCTAAGAGGGTTTTATTTTCCTCATCTGTAAAATGAATGATAGAGACTATGGATTTTTTTTTGGTATGAGAAGTAGCATGACAGAGCAATTAAAAGCATTAAGTTTGGAGTCTTGACTTCTGGGGGCTTTTACTTCCTTTTATCCTCTGGCAATTAGTTTCTGTTTTCTCATTTGTAAAATGGAGAATAATACCATATTATGAGGTCTAAAGGAGTTTTTTTTAGGTATAAAACAGTTTTTCATGGAGTCAGTACTCAGTAAATGTTAGCTATTATTAAATCTTTCCAGCCCTGAATAACTGTGATTCTTTATAGCTAAGAATTTTTAAGTAATTTTTATATTCTCCACATGTCATAAAAAGCTACCAGCTTAATTTTTCTGTTTTGTGTATAGAAATATATACACACATGTAAATATGTTTTATGCATTGTGTTTTTACCAATAAGAAAATGTGACTGATTATAGTTACTGCCCCTTTTAATACTAATTTATAAATTTTGAAAAAAAATGTGAATTTAAAACTACCAGCACACCTGTGTTACCATTAGACTCAACAAATAATCCTTCGTCCTGAAAGTCTATGCAAAGGCTTTGCCAGACATTTAATGAGATTATGACATTTGCTGGTAGATGATTTAATTCTCTTGAAATTGACTTGTAATTCTTGGAGTCATAAAGCATTCCTGCTCTATAAGTGCTATAACTCTGAATATGACTACCAGGTGAAAATCACATCTTAACCAGAATATTTTGTCTAATTCCCAGTCCTATTCTTAATCTAAATTCCTAATTATGTAAGCGGTAAAATAATTTCACAAGAAATGAATTACAGGCAAATACCTTAGTAAATGGTGTATTTTTTAATTTGACTTTCACTTTCTTAATCCCATCCCTTCCCCCAGGATTGAATTATAAGAAAACAGCCAAAGAAACATTTTCAAATTTGAAATTTGTGTCAGCATAATCCAACTCTCTCCACTGACTGTAGTCTTAAGACTGTAGTCTTGTAGGTATTTTCTTGAGTTATGTTACAAAGATGATTAAAAAGTAGGACAAAGGTTTCTCTCTCGCTTGCTGGCACAGTAGATATAGGCTAAAGTTCATGCGGCTGTTACAGAGTATGCTCTACTTTGGGTAGTGGGAAAGGCGAGATCCCAAAAGCAAAGCTGCCTGGTGCTCTAACTTGATTTAGTTGACTATGTTTTGGAATTCTCTTCTAAATATGCTTGTATATTTACTGATTTTTCTCTTTGTTTTTTTCTCTGTTGATTTAGAACAGGTTTTGTGTTTGGGTGTGGAGGCAGTATAGATAGGTTAGTAGATAAAAGTTAAAATGGTTTAAACTATAGGCTAATGTGCACCAACCTGTTGTCTCAAATATTTGATCTTTAAAATTGCAACCCATGCTCACTCTATTATCTTTTTGCACTTAGGGGCTTATTTTCTAACATGCTTATTGACATATTCCTGTTTCTTGGTTTTTGTCTGTCTATCTCATCCCTCATTCCCAGTCTGTTTCTACTCTAATCCACTTTACCCTGTTCTAGGTAGGATTATCTGTCCCCTGCCTCCCTTCCCACTGGAATTTCTACTTTACAGTCAAACTTCTTTTTTATGCCACATCTGTTTTCACCTCTTCATTTGTCTCCGTTAAGTAGGAACTAATTCTTCCCAGGTATCATATTCCCTGCTACCCTGGAATGTAAGCTCCATCAAGACAGGGATTTTTGTCTTTTTTGTTCACCGCAAATGCCTAGATGTACTCCAAGTGCCTAGAACATGGAGCACATGGTAGGTCACAATATATTTTTGTTGAATGAATGACTGTAAGATGATCCTGGAATAGATTACAATGTGGTTGGTGAAACACTTACGACAGAAACAGCAATTAGAGAACAAAATGGGAAATAATAAAGATAAAAATGAAGGTGGAGAATGGAAGGATCATTGTAGATATAATCTGAAGATGAGGTTTTTGTGGAAAATGATGGAGTCGTGATGCAAATATAAAGAAGGAAGGGTGGTGACTACAGATGACACAGATTTCAAATGATGGATAAAGAAGAGAGAAGTATGTCATTATTGAAGCAGAAGCACTGGGGATTGATGAGATGGCTGGCCTCTCCTATCTGAAAACATTGGAATTCACTACGAGACTTGTTTATGGTCACACAGCTAGTAAATAAACCTAATGGTTGAACCTTCATCTTTGACTGAAAGGGCTGGATTGTATTGCTTAAAGAAGAAATGTAGACAGAGCCTGAGATGACCCCATTCTGCTTCTACTGCTATCCACAAAGTTTTCTTTCCTTTTTTAATATGTTGCCTTGCCTTTTAGACCAGTATAAGGCTGGTATTTTCTGTGTCTTCCCTTCCCTTCATTTAAAGAATAGAAAAATAAAAAAGATTGATGAAACAAGAGCCTTGGCTACTTATTGATAGTCCTCCTCTATTCCACCCTATCATTATTGCTTCTCCAAGTCAGTGGTTCCCACATACCCATTTGTTTGCTGTATACTTTAGTGTGACCTTTTTAAAAATACAGATTCTAAGGCCTAACCCTCTAAAACTCTGATTCTGTGGTCCTAGGTTGGGGCCCAGGAATTTGTGAGTATATTTGGACCTCCTCAGTTGATTCTAATGCTCAATATAGTTCTAGAATCATTTCTCAATACTGCTATGAGAATCCTAGTCCAGCTGAATATATTGGATAGTGTCTTGGATTCTACTTTGGCCATAAGTAATTGTTGCCAGCTCCCAAAGGGTCCCTGCCTCCTGGTCAAACATAGGCCATCCTCAGCTTGGAAGTGGGTATGGTTGTAAGGTTTGTTTCTAAATCATGCAGAAAGTGTTTTTGGTAGAGTTGGTATTTAAATAGCATTTAGAATATCCACCATGATGTACAATGACCAAAATGGTTTGATTTTTATTGTCCATTTGCCTTTATCATTGCTAGCTAGGGCAAATTCTTAGACCCTAGTTTGACATCTTCCAAATTCTGAACCAGATGAAGGAATGGAATTCGGAGACTGGGAGAGTAGGCAAAGAGAAAGCCAAGTGGTCACAGATTGGTGGAAAGGTATAGCCACTAAGAGGTTGCCTAAGGTTAACTTTTTTTTTAATAGCCTTCCTAAATTAGGCAGGTGCTCCTCACTCCTAAATTATGTTTGTGGATTCCAAAATCATATAACTACTAATGTAGCTCCAATGCTGTATATTTCAATGAAAATTAGAAATACAGTTTTAATGCTAATTAAAAATTAAATAACCAGTACTTGTGGAAAGCTAATGTAATTAGAGGAGATGCATGAAGGAATCACTGGATATTTTTAAAGCACTAGTTCTTTGTTGTATTTGGTATCACTTTAAGATATATGCCTTTTTCTGAGTATATGTTTTTCTTATATACAGTTACTATTCAATTAAGGGTGATTTGTTTTTATTTTTAGAACCAAAGAGAAAACTTTTTCCTAAAATAATTGGGCAAGGTTTGGAAGATGTGAGCAGGGAAAAGTAAGGAGTTAAGGGAATGCATACAAGAAGTGGTTTGAGGTGAATCATGAATGAAAGACAAGGGAAGAAAAAGCAGAGTGCTTTGAAGAAGAGTGGAAATTGTAATTAAGTGGTTTTGACCCTGGGCTGCCTCCAGAACAGCTTTGTTATCACCCTAGAGCAAGATATTTGGATGAGAGCAGGGCAGAGGTAAGCCTTTAATGGTAGAAAAGAAGTAGAATAATGCCCAAAACAAACCTGGAATGTTTGCCTAGAATTCCCCAATGTTCCTTACCTTATCTAGAGTTCAGATTGAAAGACCCTCTGCTGGGGCTTCTCTTGTGATGGTTTGTGCTCAAAAGATCATATTATCATCATTGTCATCATGCTGGGGAGTCTAAACTAGTGATTTGAAAAGAAGGAGGAGAGTAGCTGACCTTTGTTATCCAAGGAGTAGGAATATTCTTGGTGGAGTGTGATATAGACTTTTTCAGTTATAAATAGTTAAAATAGTGAAATGTGACACGGAATGCTTCATTTATAGTAGCCACTATAGTTGACTCTGGATTTTACTTTTGATAACACTGGAAAATCCATCTCCAGAAAAATGTAAGAGGACTTGGCTGGAAAACATAGTTGGAATATATTTGGGATACAATTGGAACTGACATTATGGATTGCTTTGTGGGTTATTTATTGCTAGTATATTAGTTTCCTATTGCTGCTATAACCTATTACCACAAATTTAGTGTCTGAAACAATAAAAATTTATTATCTTGCAGTTATAGAGGTCAGAAGTTTGAAATGATCTCGCTTGACTAAAATCAAAAATTGTCAAGGCTGTGTTTATTCTGGATGCTCTAGGGAAAAATCCATTACTTTATCTTTTCCAGCTTCTAGAGGCTACCTAGTGTTCCTTGACTTATCTGCTTACTTCTTCTTCAAAGTCAACATGAGGACAGGACATTCATACACTGCCATCTTTCTGATTCTCTTTGCCTCCCTCTTCCCTTTTGTGATTACACTGGACCCACCTGGATAATTCACAATAATCTCTATATTAAGGTCAACTGATTAGCAACCTTAATTCCATTTGCAACCTTAACTCTCTTTGGCCATATAACTGAACATAGTCACAGGTTCTGGGGACACAGACATCTTTGGGGGGCCGCTCTTCTGCCTTCCTCATTTAGTATCCAAATAATCATATGATCTGATAATTGAAACAAAAAAAATATGGTAGTAGTCATAATAATGGCCTAGAATACATTGTTCTGATTTGGGGTTTTTTTTGTTGTCAGAAATGGTAACGTTGTCATATATAATGGTATTATAGAAATTCTGTTTTGCAAATTAATTTTGAAATATCCTTTTCTTACAGGTTATATTTGCCGAAACTTTACAGGATCTCCTGCTTTGCTGAGTAAGTTTAATTTCTTATTGACATACATTGCTTTTTAGATCTATTTTGTAGTAAACATGTTTACAAATAAATTTTCCTTCTCTTTTTAGCCAGAACCCATATTAACTATGGAGTCAAAGGCGATGTGGCAGTTATTCGAATTAACTCGCCCAATTCAAAGGTACCTCATTTAACTTACTGCATTTTATTTCTACTAACTACATTTATAAATCCAGTCCATGGGAAAGAAATAAGTCCACCAATCTGGCAATAATCTTATCATATGAATTTACAGCTTTGATAGTTAAATTAGTTAAAGTTTGAGAAATTGCCCAAGGAAGACAGTTTTCTGAAGCAGAGGTCCTTGTGTAAGAATTCCACTTGGTGACCTTAGATGACAGATTAACATCAAGGATTAATAAGACTAGCATTCTGTTATAGTGTAGAATGAGGAGGTGACTTATTAGATAAGAACCAAAGTGCAAGCTTAGTTTATAAGAATCAAAACTTGCCTACCCATCTTAAATAGGAGGTTGTTAAATCTGCTTGCTTTATTACTGCCTGACATGAGTCATTATTCATAGTAGGCTGGCTGGGTTAAATGTGGGCACTTGGCTCTTAAGCTTCCTAATGGATTTGAATGGCTCAGTGTAATTCACATATTGGAAATCAAGTTCTGATCAAAATGGAACTTCATTTGTTTTTGCCAGCTTCAGCAAAGCATGCAACATCAATCCAGTCTTTTGCCAAGAAGAGCTTTATTGCAGGAGCCCATGCTTTTCCTCCATCTAAAATTGGTGTAAAAGTTTTATACTTAAAAAATGTTGTAACCGGAGGCCTAGATGTAATAGGAGGACCTAGATGGAAGCAATTGATAGCTGTCACAAATTAAGGAAAATAGGAGCCATTCCCCTTCTCTAGAGTAACTCTTAGCACCCACTAACCAGTGATTTAGGCTTAAGATATTTTTCAGAATTTTTTTAAGTTGAACATTTTTCTTGAACACAAAAATAATACATGCCAATGATAAGAAATTTTAAAACTACAAAAAATTATAAAGAAAAATAATATTCATAATCTAGAGCCAAAGATAACCACATTTTTTTCTTTGTATCTTCCAAGAGATAACCACATTTAATTCAATTTCAACACATAATGTTTTACAAAGCTAAGATCGTATGGTATGTCTTATTTTGATTTCCTTTTTTCTTTAACATTATATAAATTTTCTCCGTGCCAATAAATGTTTGTAGACTTATTTATAGCCTGCATATGAGCCAGTCTCTTACAAATATGATCCTGAGTTCCTGCTTTGAGTAGACCTATTTTCAAGGGAGGAATGCTTGTATTAATAGTTGGCCAGAGCTGCCTGAGCAGAAAGCTACTGGGTTTGGGGTAGGGGTAAGAGGGAGGTTCATTCTTTCTTGCTTTTAACAGTATACTTTTGCTGGATAAACGTATTTCTTATAATCAAATAGCATTTCATGGTGATATGGGCATCTGGTACTTCAAGTTGAAACCCTGGATTTATATATTTCCTTTTGGCAGGTAAATACACTGAGTAAAGAACTACATTCAGAGTTCATGGAAGTAATGAATGAAATCTGGACTAGTGATAAAATCAGAAGTGCCGTCCTTATCTCATCAAAGCCAGGCTGCTTTATTGCAGGTGCTGATCTCAAGTAAGTTTTAGGAAACTTGAAGTTGCCTTTTATCTTGGTTAATAGTGTGTTTCTTAGACCTAATCATTCTTCATTTTAAAAGAAGGCAGAAGTGCCAGATGTGGTGGCATGTGCCTATAGTCCCATTTATTTGACAGGCTCGAGGCAGGAGGATCGATTGAGCCCAGAAATTCAAGGCCAGCCTGGCAACATAGTGAGACCCCATCTCTTTAAAAAAAAAAAAAAGATAGAAATAAATTCTCTGAAAGTTTTTAAAGTTATTTTTATGAATATAATAAAGTTGATAAAAGAGAAGGAGAAAGGCTTGTTGTTTAAATCACATGACACTAAGACTAAGTACAGCCTTTCCTTAAAGAAGTTGAAAGCAGTTTTTGAGTAGAATAAAAACAACTAGAAAATTAAACTAATAACAAGATGCCATTTTTTACTTATCAGACCAGCAAATATTTAAAAGTTTGAAAATATTGTGTGTTAGCAAGGACTTGGGGAAATGAGAAAGTTAATATATTACTAGCAGGAATGCCAGTTGGTATAGCCACTTTGGAGAGCAGTTTGGCAACATTTAGTAAAATGAAAAATATATCATATGATCTAGAAAAATCTCACTCTTTGTTCACAAGGACCGATGTACAAGGATCTTCAGTCCTATATAGTTTAAAATAATGAAGAATTTGAAAAAAGCCAAATGCCAGTCAGTATGGAAATAGAAAAGCAAAATGTGGAATATTCACATGATAAAATACTACAAAACAAAAGGAATTAACTAGGTTCACAACATAATGTTAGAATTCAAAAATGTAATGTTAAGATTGAAAAAGCAAGTTACAGAATGTTTCATACAGTGTACAGTTTATATAAATGTTTTTAAACCAAACATGAAATAATTTTTTATATTATTTATGAATACAAGTATATAGTTGGCCTGGAAGGATATACTACAAACATGAAAGTTGCTGCTTTAGGGAAAATGAAGTGGATGGTAAGACTTGAGAGTGTCAAAGGAAACTTTACAGATGCTGCTAGTATTTTCTTTCCTTTTTTTAAATGATATAATATATGCTTATATAACTTGTTTATACTTATAATAAGGAGAGCAAATGATTTTTCAGGGCTAGTTTAATGGGCTAAAATAGCAGTTGTTAATTCTGTCAAAATATAGGTATTTGGTATGTTATTCTTTGTATTTTAGATAATTAAAATTAGCATTGTATGCTTAGTAATTTGTACTTAAGGTGTTTGTATATTTTTAAACCTTGTTCTACATTGTGTACCCTTCTGTATTTATGTATAGTAATTAGAATTTATAAATGTTCTATTTAATGTTTATTTTTTAGAAAAAGCAAAATTATCTGTATCAAGTGCTTTTTCTTCTAGCTCAATTGCTATTATTTATATGTTTGTTTGTTTTGAGACAGGGTCTCACTCTGTTGCCCAGGCTAGAGTGTAGTGGCATCATAATAGTTCATTGCAGCCTCAAACTCCTGTGCTTAAGTGATCCTCCTGCCTCAGGCTCTCAAATAGCTAGGATTACTGTGTTACCATATGTGGCTAATTTTTTTCATTTTTTGTAGAAATAAGGTCTCACTATTGCCCAGGCTGGTCTCAAACTCCTGGCTTCAAACAATCCTGGCGCCTCAGCCTCCTAAAATGCTAGGATTATAAGCGTGAACCACCGTGCCAGGCCTAGCTCAATTATTTGACCCTAATGAAACACTGATGTACCTGCAGTAGCGACCTATATCCATGGAAAAAAACATGCAGCTTCTATGAAGCCCTCAGAGCAACTCCTACTGTATAAAATGACAGAAATACTAATTATTCTTGGTCAAAAGTATAAAATCTACCTCTTAAATGTGTTCAGGAACAAAGTAGCAAATGACGCAAACTGACATTAAAGGACATTGAGTATAACATTTTTGTACCAGATCTTTTTTCAATCATTAGGGGGATTTATTTAAAGGTTTTAGATCCCTTGAAACAGCTTGTGGACTTTCTTTTGCTGTCAATTTGATTGCTATTTAATCTAACCACCTGATAGTGAAAATGTTTAATTGGATAATGAAAATATGTATCAGAAGATTTTCTCACGTGCAGAGCTTTATAATCTAATGGTTTGTTATAGAAACAAAAATAAATTATGCAGCTTGTTTTGGTTTATGTTTTCTGGATCCAGAAATTTATAGAAAGATGATATTGCTGATATTAGTGCTATTTGAAGCAAAATCATTCTTAAACTAATGAGTATTTGAAGATTCATTACCAAATATTGATATATGGTAGGATAGGTGTATTGTGGATGAGGTATTGAACAAAGTTGGTTATAGTTTCATCTTTCCTTTTTTGCCTGTTTTCTATTTTCATGGACATTGCAGCATGTTAAATGCTTGCAAGACCTCTCAAGAAGTAACACAAATATCACAAGATGCACAGAAAACATTCGAGAAACTTGAAAAGTCCACAAAGCCTATTGTGGCTGCCATCAGTGGATCCTGCCTGGGAGGAGGACTTGAGGTATAGATTTATTCCAAAGTCATTGAGACACTATCCAGCTCTTTGGTGAGATTCACCAGCTATAAACCTTTAGGCTACTGTTGTGCCTGAAAACAGTTTTCAGAGGAGAATCAG
Source organism: Lepilemur ruficaudatus (assembly GCA_963574885.1). Classification (NCBI taxonomy): domain Eukaryota; kingdom Metazoa; phylum Chordata; class Mammalia; order Primates; family Lepilemuridae; genus Lepilemur; species Lepilemur ruficaudatus. The sequence continues at coordinate 28,935 of CAUYRT010057255.1, forward strand.
CTTTCTTTTTAGTTATCAAACTTCTGGATAGGTTTTAATTCTTATTCTGCATGCCACAGAGCAAGTGGCACAGAGTAATTGAATCAAGGTGTGATGTTTTCATTTACAAATTGAGAGGATTTGAACTGGATCTCTCTAAGATCATTTTCAGAAGCAAAAACCTAGTTTAAGTTTGCAGGGCAAAGATTCAGAAGTGTGACCAGTGCTCTTAAGCTACTTACATCTAGTTGAGACACAGAAAGCATAATACATGTTTAAGTGCTTTGTGAATAGTAAAGACAATAAATAATAGATTTGAGAGAAAAGATCGTACTAGACTGGAACACGTAGGAAAGAAGGAAAAGGAAAGAAAATAACATTTTCTGAGCATTTATCACATGGTGGGCTCTATGCTAGACACTTTCACTTATATAGTCATGTGTCACATAATGATGTTTTGGTCAATGACTGACTGCTTATATGACAGTGGTCCATAAGATTACAATACTGTATTTTTACTGTAACCTTTTTATGTTTAGGTGCACAAATGTTTGTTACTGTGTTACAGTTGCCTACGGTATTCGTTACAATAGCACACTATATAGGTTTGTAGACTAGGAACAATAGGCTACACCACCATATAGCCTAGATGTATAGTGGGCTATACCATCTAGGTTTGTGTAGGTATACTCTGATGTTTACATGACAGAATCACTTAATGACTCATTTCTCAGAACATATCCCTGTTGTTAAGTGATATATGACTACTAATTAGGGAAACTTGTGCCTAATCCTAAAAGATGGACAGAATTTGATTAATCAGCAAATGGTAGGAATAGTATTATGCCTATGGCATGGTGTGAGCAAAGGCAAGGATAAGCAAACCCTATTAGAACATCATAAGTAGACCTGCTTGATTAGAATGGAGAGTCTCTATAAGGTACAGGGCTTCTTAACCTAACATATAAAATTGTACATTTTTCTATTGAGAGCTTCCATAGCTTTCAGCAGATATTTAAGGAGATCTGCACCCAAAAATAGGTTAATAAATAAGAGGGGAAAGTATGAAAAAAGGCTGAAAAGGTAAACTGTAGAAATTGTCAAATAGCAGCCTAAGGAATTTCAGTTTATTCTTTGGGCACATTCCTGCTTTATAAGTAATTTTTAGGCCCTCACAGATTCTAAGATGTTGCAAAGTTACATTTTCTAATATTCTAATTTTCTTTCATTTGTTTGAAGCTGGCTATTTCATGCCAATACAGAATAGCAACAAAAGATAGAAAAACAGTATTAGGCTCCCCTGAAGTCTTGCTGGGGATCTTACCAGGAGCAGGAGGCACACAAAGGCTGCCCAAAATGGTAAGTGTAGACCCTCCTTGTGAACTTCAGAACCTCAGTACCTATATGCCTCTTTTACATCCATTTTGTGTTGTATAAAATGTGTAATAATGGTCAATCATTGTAGAATTTAGAGATCAAATAAAATATGAGTATATAGGATCACTGACAGATTTTTATTGCTGGTATTGATTTATTTTTTTCAGTTCCACAGAATTATTGCTCAAGGTCCTTTGTGAGTCCCTGAAGAAGGATAAAAATAAATAAGATACATGTCTTGTTTTTTGGGACTTATAGTTTACTTCATTCCTTTTCGGTGTAGTACCATCTTAACAGTTTTTCAAAACCGTGGATCATATTTCATGATAAATATAAAAGGCAGACTTTTCCCTCATTATTTGATTTGGATGTTTTCATTGCTGTAGTCTGTGGAACCAAAAGAAGCCCAGCAAACTTCTGTATTTTTAAGAAGAGGGGAGGGTCCGGGCACGGTGGCTCACGCCTCTAATCCTAGCACTCTGGGAGGCCAATGCGGGAGGATCGCTCAAGGTCAGAAGTTTGAAACCAGCCTGAGCAAGAGCGAGACCCCATCTCTACTGAAAATAGAAAGAAATTAATTGGCCAACTAAAAATATATAGAAAAAATTAGCCAGGCATGGTGGCACATGCCTATAGCCCCAGCTACTTGGGAGGCTGAGGCAGAAGGATCGCTTGAGCCCAGGCGTTTGAGGTTGCTGTGAGCTAGGCTGACGCCACGGCATCCTAGCCTGGGCGACAGAGTGAGACTCTGTCTCAAAAAAAAGAAGAGGAGGAGGGACAGTCAGACCTGGAGGCTGCAGAGCAATCTTGATATCAGACTGGAGGGCCCACTGAACCTTGCAGCTTCTGGCACTACAGATTCCTCAATGAAAACAAGGCTCAGCAGAAATTCCCTTTGCAGGGAAGTTGATGTGAACTGAATACAAAAAAGAAAAAGAAAGGTTTATGGAGTTAGTTTTCTAATAATAAATAATGTGCATTCCTTCTTAGGAAATGCCAAGAGGATTTATTGAAAGAATGAATAGCATATGGGTGTGTAGAAAATATTTGTTGAGTTTTTTTTCTTTCTTTCTTTTTTTTTAAACTATAGTTAGTATCTGAATGTTGCTAGAAGCCATTTTTCTAGTATCGTACATAAGAAGCCCTAGCTGAGTTCTATTTTTGCTAAGCCTAAAATTCTTTCTCTAACTTTGTCAAAAATATCAGGTTTCTCAAAGTCTGTACTGGTTTCAATATAAGAATTTCAAGTACTATATAAATGATAGGGAAGAAACTCAGAATGACATAAATGTATAATTTTAGGAAACATTAAATTAATTTTTTACCTTATCAATTTCATAAGACAGAAATCCCACATACTGAATTAAAAGAAGTGATAAAGACATTTTTGCTTCAGCTGGAGGTATCTAATCCCAAAAGTTACCTAAATGTATATCAATTTGTAAGAGTTAACTCATGGATAAGTAGCATAACAATCTGGTTTGATTTTTTTCGTTTTTATATTTTACTCATTTGATGATTTGTAAACTATAGTTGTCATCCTGATTTTTCCCCCTATACTTCAATCCTTGTGTGCATGTTAGGTGGGTGTGCCTGCTGCTTTTGACATGATGCTGACTGGTAGAAACATTCGTGCAGACAGAGCAAAGAAAATGGGACTGGTTGACCAATTGGTGGAACCCCTGGGTAAGTGTTAGCATGGCTCAGAGTTGGGCCTTGTAAAGTCGCCTATTTTCTTTTTTCATTTTTTTTTTTTATTTCAGCATATTATGGGGGTACAAATATTAAGGTTATGTATATTGCCCTTGCCCCCCACCCCCTCGAGTCAGAGCTTCAAGCATGACCATCCCCCAGACGGTGCGCATTGCACTCATTATGAATGTATATACCCATCCCCTCCTCCCCACTCCTGTCTGCCCCACACCCGATAAACGTTGTTCCTATATGTCCACTTAGGTGTTGATCAGTGAAACCAATTTGCTACTGAGTACATGTGGTGCTTGTTTATCCATTCTTGGGATACTTCACTTAGTAGAATGGGTTTCAGCTCTATCCAGGAAAATACAAGACGTGCTATACCACCATTGTTTCTTATAGCTGAATAGTTCTCCATGGTATACATATACCATATTTTATTAATCCACTCATGTACTGATGGGCACTTGGGTTGTTTCCATAACTTTGCAATTGTGAATTGTGCTGCTATAAACATTTGAGTGTAGGTGTCTTTTTTATATAGTGACTTCTGTTCTTTTGGGTAGATGCCCAGTAATGGGATTGTTGGATGAAATGGTAGATTTACTTGTATAGCTTTAAAGTATCTCCATATTGCTTTCCACAGAGGTTGCACTAGTTTGCAGTCCCACCAGCAATGTAGGAGTGTTCCTGTCTCTCCACATCCACGCCACCATTTATTGTTTTGGGACTTTTTAATAAAGGCCATTCTCACTGGAGATAAATGGTATTTCATTGCAGTTTTGGTTTGCATTTCCCTGATGATTAGAGATGTTGAGCATTTTTTCATATGTTTCTTGGCCATTATTCTGTCTTCTTTTGAAAAGTTTCTTTACATGTCCTTTGCCCACTTTTTGATAGGGTTGTTTGATTTTTTTCTTGCTGATTTTCCTAAGTTCTAAATAGATTCTAGTTATCAGCCCCTTATCAGATGTGTAGCGTGCAAAAATTTTCTCCCATTCTGTAGGTTGCCTGTTTGCTCTCATGACAGTTTCTTTGGCTGTGCAGGAGCTTTTTAGTTTGATCAGGTCCCATTTAT
>CAUYRT010057257.1:0-10865 GCA_963574885.1 Lepilemur ruficaudatus
ATGCCTTTACTCCATTTTAAGTGTACAATTAAATGGTTATTAGTAAATTTACCAAGTTGTACAGCTATTCACATAAATCAGTTTTAGAGGATTTCCTTCTCCCTATTGAGACCCCTAATTCCCAAATACATTTTTGGCATGCCCCTCCCCTCCACAGCGCTCACCACATCCCTCAGATGTGGGTCTACCCCTCACCCCCCAAATCCCTGTGAACACCACCACCATTTGAGCACCATAGTGTTAATCAGTCAGTACCAATTGGATGGCAAGTACATGTGGGACCCATTCTTCCTATCTTGTTTCACTTCACTTCAAATAATGGGCTCAAGCTTAATCCAGGATAATATAAGCAGTGCTAGCTCACTGTCATGTCTTAAAATTGAGTTTGTTTGTTTTTTTCTTGTTATTTTCATTGTGAGTATGTGGTGGAGTTCCTAGAAATAAAATGCACAAAAAATGTAAGGCCCCCTAAGACTACAGATTGAAAGAGTTTACCACTCTTACTCTAGTTTATAGTCCAACTCCAGCAATTCATCAAAGTTACTATTTAAGTGCTTATTTCCAGTGTGGCTTTGATGGTTTGTACTCCCAGTAAGCTAACCTCAGCCATGGTTATTTGTATTTGCCTGTCTCTCCAGATTTCAGGATGGTGCTTTTCCTTGTAACATCAGTTTTCTGATTGGTGCAACAAATGTTGATTTTTTGTCCACTCAGCCTTTTCCTTATTGTAATAACAATGATGGCTCTCAAGATTTTTACATTTTGGTGCTGAAACTGGAAGTTTGATCCTTTATTCTAAATCACTATGCTCTCCTATAATCACAAAATTTATCATACACCAGAATCTCCTGGAGAACTTGTTAAAACTCAGATTGCTCCGCCATTTCCAAAGTTTCTAATTAAGTAGGTCTCTGGGGTAGGACATGAGAATTTGCATTTTTTACGAGTTCCCAGGTAATGCTGATGCTGTTCGGCCATGGACCTCACTGTAAGAACCATCACTCTGCTATTTTATTAATAGTAGCTGATTTAATTGAGGTCTTCTCATGAGTCAAGTAACCAGGAAAACAGATGGCCCAACCAACTTGCTTTTCAAATGTGCTATGCTGTTATTGCCAGGTTGAGATCATCCCTATTTTGTGCTATCCTCATCACACTCCTTATTATTATGGATTTTGCTGAAGTGGAGAGTTTTAGTGCTAGCAAAGTTTCTTTCCTTGTATTACTTTGTTGAATTTTTGTTATGTAAAATTACTAAAGTGTAAAAACAAAACCTAAATCCCCAGGAAGAATTTGTAGTAAGTCTGAATCCCAGTTCCAAGAGGGAAATAATTATTCCATGCAGATTCAAATATATATGTGTGTGTGTATGTATAATGGATTCACTTTATGTGTGTTTGTAGTGTTGAAGCTTGCGTTTGTAAACTTATGATGTCATGAAATTTCATTTTATGTCAGTACCAATGGAATACTTCATTCTTCATTCTTCAGACAACTACATAATACTCCATGTTATGAATCTGCCATATTTTAGTTACCACTTTCTTATGTGTGGGCCTTAGGCCACTTAAAATGTTTTCCTATTATAAAAATTGCAACACTTGACAATTGAATACATAAGTATTTCTTTGTACTGGTATTATGTAGTATAAATTCCTAGAAGTAGAATTTTAAATTCAGAGAACATATACACTTATCTTTACCAATTAATTAGCAATATATTAATAAATGATGATATGAGAATAATTAATTCCAGTTCTCCATAATATTGCCAACCCATGATATCATAATTTTTTAAACTTTGCAAATCTGAACATTTATGGTATGGGTAAGTGAGCTTGGATAGACAATTTTGACACCTGAAGACTAGTATCTTACTTGTGGTCTTCTGTTCTATTTCTCTCTCTCTCTCTCTCTCTCTCTCTCTCTCTCTCTCTCTCTTTCTCTCTCTCTGTCTCTCACCTTGATACCAGGTGAAACAGTAGGCTCTGCTGTGAAGGCAACATTGTTTTATCTGATCTAGCTAGTGTCCTGGGTCACACTGTTTTAGAGAGAACTGTTAATGGACAGTGCTCAGGAATGTGTTGGTGCTTCTGACTTTTATCTTGCTAAGGCTGATGCTTTGTTTCCAGTGCTTAAAAACTATTCACGCTGGGACTTTCTTCTCTAAAAGGTACACAATTGAATCTTTTAGTTAACTTAGATTTCAAATCTTAGGCAGAAAAGCCTAGTTTATTAAAATTGCTTTTCCTTCTGTCATTTTGCCATTTAGCTCCAGTCTGATTTCATGTCTATCTTATGGAATTTTGTTTAAAGTGGCAAAGAACATCTTATACACAGCAACTTCATGAATTTTTCCCCCTTATTCTAGAGCTGTGGTTGGCAGGAGATTTTCTTTTCCTGTATCATAAGTAATTAAATGGGTAACTATATGTCTATAATATTTGAGTTCTTGTCATCCATATCCTGATTATTTTTACTATGCCAGTGTCACATTTTAAGTTTGATTATTGAAGCACCTGTGGTTCAGGAAGGCAGCTAGAACTCCAGTTGGCATCAGGAACTCTTTGTATTTCTTGCTAACAAGTCATAGGACACATTGAGCCCTTAAGGAGGCTCTGGAACAGTCTAGTTCCGCTTTGTTTTGTGGATTTGCAGAGTATGGCTGTTGTTCAGAAGCTGCGCCATAGCAGCTTAAAAGTAGAAGCCATGGCAAGATTGATACATATGAGTTGTCTATTTTAAAATTCTGTTTTTTATAGTTTCTTTATTGCTTTCTAGGAGATCTTCATATACTAATATTTTAGATGTCAATTGGGGTATTTGGGGATATATTTTTCTTACATTATCTTTTAATTATCTTTACTCTTTTTTCCAAAACAAAAAAATTTTTAATTTTTTTTTTATTTCAGAGTATTATAGGGGTAAAAACACTTTGGTTACATATATTGTCTTTGCACCATCCAACAAGTGTGTCCATCCTCCAGACAGCACTCACTGAATCTGTTAGGTGTGGATTTACCCATCCCCTCCTCCCTCCCACCTGCCTGAGACCCTATGAATGGTACTTCCATATGTGCACATTAGTATTGATTAATTAGTACCAATTTAATGGTGAGTACATGTTGTGTTTGTTTTTCCATTCTTGTGATACTTCACTTAGAAGAATGGGCTCCATCTCCATCCATGATAACACAAGTAGTTCATCATTTTTATGGCTGAGTAGTACTCCATGGTATATGTATACCACATTTTGTTAATCTACTCATGTACTGATGGGCACTTGGGTTGTTCCCATATCTTTGCAATTGTGAATTGTGCTGCTATAAACATTTAGGTGTAGTTGTCTTTTTTTTTATACAATGTCTTTTTTCCTGTTTTTGTAGATATTCAGAAGTGGAATTGCTGGATCAAATGGTAGTTCTACTTTTAGTTCTTTAAAGTGTCTCCATACTACTTTCCATAGATGTACTAGTTTTCAGTCTCCCCAACTGTGTATGAGTGTTCCTCTCTCTCCACATCCACACCAACATTTGTTGTTTTGGGACTTTTTGAGAAAAGCCTTTCTCACTAGAGTTAAGTGATATCTCATTGTGGTTTTGATTTGCATTTCCCTGATGATTAGAGATGTTGAGCATTTTTTCATGTTTCTTGGCCGTTAGTCTATCTTAGAAGTTTTAATTGTTTGTACATTCAAATTTGCTAATATTTTCCAATGCATTCTACGATTTGCATCAGACTTAGAAAGACATTCTCGTATCTATATTTAATATTAAAATATCTTCCACTACCTTTTTGATGTTCTTATTTTATTTACTTATTTTTAACAGACTTTATTTTTAGAGCAGTTTTAGATTCCCTGCAAAATTGAGCAACAAGTACAGAAAATTCCAATATACTCCCTGTTTCCACACATGTAACAACCTCTCCTTCCCTGCATCAGAATGGTACATTTGTTATAACAGATGAATACACTGACACATCATTATCACCCAAAGTCCATACTTTACATGAGCATTCACTCTTGGTATTGTACATTCTATGGGTTTCGATATTGTAGTACCTCTCATATAGAGTAGCTTCACTACCCTAAAATCCATCCGTGCTCTGCCTATTTATCTTTCTCTCCTCCCTAATTCCTGGCAATCAATGATCTTTTTACTGTCTGTGTAGTTTTTCTATAGAATTCCATATACGAAATTACACACTACATAGTGTTTTTAGATTGGCTTCTTTTTGTTTTTTATTTCAGAATATTATGGGGTACAAACATTCTGGATACATATAATGCCTTTGCCTCACCCAAGGCAGAGCTACGAGTGTGCTCTTCCCCAATACAGTGTGCTCTGCATCCATTAGGTGTGAGTTTTCCGCCACCCCCACCTGACTGCCACCAATGAGTATTACTATCATGCGAGCATCTTAGTGTTGATCAGTTAGTACCAATTTGATGGTGAGTACATGTGGTGCTTGTTTTTCCATCCTTGTGATATCTCACTTCAAAAGATGGGCTCAAGCTCTATCCAGAATAATATAAGAGGTGCTAGTTCACCACTGTTTTTTGTAGTTGAGTAGTATTCCATGGTATTCATATACCACATTTTATTAATCCACTCATGTATTGATGGGCACTTGGGTTGTTTCCACATCTTTGCAATTGTGAATTGTGCTTCCATAAACAATTGAATGCAGATGTCTTTATTTGGAATATCTTTTTTTCCTTTGGGTAGATGCCTAGTAGTACGATTGCTTAACTTAGTAATATGCATTTAAGTTTCTTCCATGTCTTTTCATGGCTTTGTAGCTCATTTCTTTTTAGCTCTGAATAATTGTCTGGATATACTACAGTCTCATTGTCTGGATATACTATAGTTCATTTATCCATTTACTTATTGAGGGACATTTTGGTTGCTTCCAAGTTTTGGCAATTATGAATAAAGCTGCTATAAATATTCATGTGCAAGTTTTGTATGGATATAAGTTTTAAGATCCTATGGGTAACAAGATGCACAACTGCTGGGTCATGTAAGGAGAGTCTGTTTAGTTTTGTAAGAAGCACCAGACTGTCTTCCAAAGTGGCTATACCATTTTACATTCCCACAGTAGGGAACAAGAGTTCCTGTTGCTTCACATCCCTTCTAGCAGTTCATCGGGTCAGTGTTTTGGATTCTAGCTGTTCTAATAGGTATGTTTTAATTTGCAATTCCCTAATAATATATAACATTGAACATATTTTTGTATGCTTATTTGCCATCTGTATATCTTCTTTGGTAAATTGTCTTTTAAGGTATTTTGCACATTTTTAAAAATGGGTTGTTCATTTTTCTATTGTTGAGTTTTAGGAGTTTTTTAAAAATATATTTTAGATAAGTCCTTTATCAGATATGTGTTTTGCAAATATTTATATTGTCTTGTTTCCACCTTATGTAACATACTCTAAGGCCATGTCTTAAAAATATATAGATTGTTCTAGTGTGAAAACTTTTTCATGTCTCATTTTTCCACTTCTGATTTGGTGGATTTGATTGCTGATACCCTAAAATCAGAAAAGAAGCATTTTGAAATACTTTCAAGATACAGTTAGTAATTGAGAATAGTCAGTTTAAATATGGGCAGTGGTTAACATACTCTTAGAATTAAGGTGCTCCTTAAAAACGGTGGCCCCGTTTAGGGTCATGATTAAACATAGAACTGATTAAGCAATCAAACTCCACTCTAGTTTCAGAGCAAAATGTGAGCCATTCTGCCACTCATTCTTTCTTTTATTACACCTCATTACTGTCTCTTTAGATTCTTTCTGTTCCAAATGATTTCCTGCCTTATGGCCACCTAAGGAACATAGTGGAAGGGTAAAAAATTAATTAAAGTTCTAATGGCGCAATTAGTAGTAAGTGTGAACTGTTAAAGCATTTCCTCAGATGTCTTATAGCTTGTGAGACATCATCTTCACCTCAGTCATCGAACACTGACCACCTGTTATCTATTACAGTACCATTACATAAGCCGACTGACAGAAAGCAATCTGGTCTCCAGTGACTGGACTACTGAAGCAATTGACAGGCAGTTTCCACTGAGGTAAACTGTGAAATCTAAATGAGATGGTAAATAGAAACTCAGGCAGGTGTTTAATGGAGGAATACTATTAAAACAACCCCAGAAGTTGTAAAATGAATGCATTATTTATGCATATTTTTATGATGTTCACTTTGTTTCAATGTCCAAAGACAGTAAGTTTAAAGCTAATATTATATGTTATACATTTGTAATTACCTCTGTGAGCTTGTAACTTGGGTTGAGAAGGATATTGTACTTGATAAAGAAAGTTTATAGTAAAAGACTTTTGCTGGTGCTAAACCAGTCTTGGTTTCAAGTGTAAATGTGGATGCTGAGGCTTTACACTAAATTGATGCTTTCTCCTAAACTTGAACAAGTAAATAAGTGTAAAGAGAAAATAAGTTAGTTTAGAAGAGAGAGCATGAATTAGCAGATTCCATTGAATCAAAGCTATTTGTTGCTATAATGTCCTACATGATTTCTTCTGGGTGCTGAATAACGCTGAATTTCTAATATGACTTCTTCAATTATTGATTTGTTGCTTGTCTGTTCTGTAGGAAAGTCAGATGAAGATCAGCATGACAGTATTTATAGGCTGCATCTCATCTGTGGGATGTAATCCATCTTCGTTAAGTTCAGTAAAAGTGATAGATGGCGTTCGGCAGTGTAATGATGTGATCACTCTACCAGCACCTCTTTAAATCATAAGCTGTTGCTTTCTGTTGTGTAGACATTTAATCAGTTATACACCCCATTACTGATTTAATTCAGAATGTCAGTGGCAGGTGAATAATGTGAGTATTTGTATATTAATATCATATTGTATTAATGTTCCCTTCATTTAAGTGTGCTATTCATTTGAAAATCATAAACTGTTGCTTCATGGGTAGAATACATTTACTCAAGATGGTAGCCATCTAACACCTTTAGGGTTTTAATTCAGTATGTCAATGAAAAAATGTGTTTCCTCATATCAGCGCGCTTCCTTGACTCAATGGATTGTTTGACAATGTCAGTATTTTCTATGAGTGTTAAAAATAACCTATTAATTTATACCCAATATATAAATTTTTAGATTACATTTGAGAAAATAATATCAATAAGTTTTAATATAGAAATTAGAAAACCCAGCAACTGCAAAATGGAGACATACTATTAAAACAATCCTAGGAGTTCATAAGATTTCCTAATTTTCCTTTTAATTTTCTGCTACTTTTAGAGTACAAGATAATTTTCATATATTTAAAAAATATCTGGTTCACAATATTGTGATTTGATTTTAGGGAAAAAGATTTAATTCTTGTTTATATTTTACATTTCTGCTCTGAAGGATATTATTTACATCTTAAAGCACAGAAATATTTATAATTGAAAAAATCTTGTTTTGGAAAAATTCATGGCACCACTGTCTTTTGAAGATCTTTACACTAACTTTAGAGAATACCATATTGATTCTAGCATTAGACACTTAAAATATGCATCCATAGAAAAACTTGAACACATTTTCAATGAAATTTTATAATTGCACATAATTAAAGTAAATTTTTGAAAAGTTTTAAGTAGACTATTGTATACTTTCTGAAAACGTTACCTTGTCCTAGACATTTAAGCAGAGGGGATAACTGTAACATTTACTAACAGAGATCTAAAACTCTTGTAGAAGTTTTATCTAAGATGTATCGGAGTACAGTTCTCTGTACGCAGTAGCAGCTGTGCATAAACGACACTGACTGATAGACTAAACAAATTCCAACTTAATCCCATCAAACTTTGCAGCCTTCATTCCATATTCATCTCTCTTAACCAGCTCGATAACTGTCATTTTTGATGTCATCACATTCAGATTGACTTAGAAAGGACACATGGCCTTGCACTGTTAATGTGACAGGCTACCTTCTTGTCTTTATTAAGATGCATCATCTTCTCAGAAGACTATACCAATATTCTGAATAATGTTGACTCTTACACCTTAAAACGAATGTGATTAACTGCAATGACTCTGTTACATTTCAAAAATCAAGTGGAAAAAGGAGGAAAAGACAAAGAGGGAAAGAATAAAGAAAAATATGTATTCTTCTGATTGCATTAAACTATGATAGGTTTTAAACTTACAGAAAAAAACTTAAGATGTATAAAAATACCTATATTGAATGCATACAGTGGTTAGGTTATTTAATTCATCTATCACTCTGTCATATTTATTTGACACTTTGTTGTCATAAGAATCACTCTTATTTTTCTTTCATTCAAAGATTTAAATGTCTTCTTCATTTTCTGGAAAGCTTCTATAATCTTTAAAGTGATATAAAGATGGAATGTTATTTTGTTTTACTTATACTGTATTGCAAGCCTCTGCATTGCCATAATAATTCCAACATTTATTTCCATAATGCTTCTTTCCAACTAACCATAAACTTTACATAGAAATTATCTCATTTATCTTTATAATACACCTAGAGCAGTTAAGAAACTGCTGGCTATTAACTTTTTTTCATAAATGAGAAACAAGTAGATACAGGGACTCTTTTTTGGTCACTCAGTCAGGCAATAACAGTGATTGGATTAAAAATTGGTTTTCAGTCTCTGCTCAAACCTTGGCCGCCCTTTCACCTGGTTTTCAATGCCACAGGTTTTTCAGCCATTCCATTCCATTATCCAGCTTTGCCATTTCTGTGATTAATTTACTTCTAGCAAAAACAAACAAACAAAAAAAAAGGAATACATATATATGCACATTTATACACACACATAACATCAGGTTCTAAATCATTATCAATAAATGCTTGTCAAACAACAAAAACAATCCATGCAGCAGTTGCAAAAATATTTATTGGGTGGGCACGGTGGCTCACTCCTGTAATCCCAGCACTTTGGGAGGCTGAGATGGGAGGATTGTTTGAGCCCAGGAGTTTGAAACCAGCCTGATCAACGCAGTGAGACCCTGTCTATAGAAGTTTTCTTTAAAAAAATTCAATTTTCTGTCAATACCAATTTGATGGCAGATTTGGGGGGTAGGGGTTAGACCCACATCTGAGAGATGTGGTGAGCACTGTGAAGGGGAGGGGCATGCTTGAAATGTATTTGGGGATGGGTATTAGATGTCTCAAAGGGGGTAGGAAACTCTCTAAAACTGATTTATGTGAATAGCTGTACAACTTGGTAAATTTACTAATAATCATTTAATTGTACACTTAAAATAGAGTAAAGACATGATATGTAAATTACACTTCAATAAAGAAAAAAAATGCAATTTTCTGACACTTGAGGTGGGAAGGAATATATGGGAAGTACAGAAATCAAAAATCACATATATGAAACTGGTCTTTTATTCCCATTTCTATCTGATCAGCTACTTACATGTCTTTAGATAACCCTATTACAAACAGAAAATAATTATTTCCGCACCCACATCATATCTTCTTAGATTTTCATTTGGGATAAGATCTTTAAGCTTCACCAGACTCCCAATTCTAACTCAAAAGAATGTGACTGCCATTATTTCAGTCCTGTTGGAGGGGACTAGGTGTCATGTCATGCCTCCTTTCCACTCCCGTGTTCTCTAGCACTTTTGACCTCAAATTCATCAACATGAAATTAAACTTTTACAAATTTGTTTTGAAATGCTATGGGCAATGACAGGGTTTCCTTTTGTTGTATTCCTTAAGTTCTTCTGTCCTGAACATGAACCTGTTTTTTGTTACTACTTCTTAGTTTTTCTCTTTTGTTTTTCTAGTTTATTCTGGCATGCATGGCACAAACCATTTTTTTTTCCCTTTCTCTTCTACAATGCATATCTTTGTTTCTAACTTATTTTCTCAACTTTATGCCTAATGAAGAGGTAAAGGACTATCGATTTTTTTTTTTTTTTTTACATATCATGTCTTTACTCCATTTAAGTGTACAATTCAATGATTATTAGTAAATTTACCAAGTTGTACAGCTATTCACCAAATAGAATTACCATTCAATCCTGCAATAGCTTTATTAGGCATCTACCCAAAAGAGCATAAGACATTCTATTATAAAGACATCTGCCCCCTTCTCCTCCTTAATACGGACGAGTCTGCAGGACTTGGTTGGGAGAGTGAATAGGAGGGTTTGGACTTTGAAATAGTCCTATGTCAGTAGAGACAGGTGTCACAGTAGAGAGAGCTCACGCTTTAGAGTCAGTGAGAACTGCGTTTGAATCCAGGTTGCAGGACTCCCTAGCCTTCGATTAATTACTTATCCTTTCCAAGCCTCTGCTTCCCTCCTCTGTAGCTCAGGGACAGTAACTTCTGCATAGCAGGTGCTGTTCAGAATGAGAGATCATACAGCTGCTGCCCAAGTCTCTTTCAGCTCTCAGTGTAGCAGTGGACGTTTTCTGAGCATGGATTCAACCATCCCAGCCTAGGGGACAGAACTCCCGCCAACTGATGGGAGAGAAAAGAACCCTCCACTAACCTATGACTTGACCACCCTGACCCAGAACCTGCTGGGCAAGTCACCATTGCCCTGGCCAGGCTGACAGGAAACACACTGTGCTCTGGCTCCTGGGCAGCCGCAGGCGCAGGAACGCCTTCTCCGTCTACATCACGGACCTGGCCGGGACCAACTTCCTCTTCCTCTGCTTCCACACTGCCAGTTCCCTGAAGAAACTCATCAACTTTTTCCATCCCATCTCCACCTTGATCCACCATGTTTAATGCTGAAACAACTATACACATATGTGTGTATACATATATGTGCATATATACATAAATACATGTATAGTCTCTCTCATATAAAATACATACTGGACTGGATCATTTTTATTTAACCTATCTTGGAGG
>CAUYRT010057260.1:0-49044 GCA_963574885.1 Lepilemur ruficaudatus
GAACAAACTTAGAAGACTGACACTACCTGACTTCAAAGACTTCAAAATTTACTATAAAGTTACAGCACTCAAGACAGTGTTATACTTGTAAAAGAACAAATAGATCAGTGGAACAGAATATAGAGCCTAGAAATGTACTCACATAAATATAATTATCTGATTCTGACATAGAAGCAAAGGCAACACAATGGAAAAAGGTACCCTTTTCAATAAACAGCACTGTAACAACTGGATATCCACATGCCAATAAAAATGAACCTAGATACACACTTTACAGCCTCCACAAACATTTATTCAATATGGATCACAGATTTTATTGTAAAATGCAAAACTATAAAACTCCTAGAAAATAACACAAGGTAAAATCCACATGATCTAGGGTTTGGTGATGACTTTTTGGATAGTGACACCAAAGGCATGACCATGAAAGAAAGAATTGATAAGCTGGACTTCATTAAAATTTAAAATTTCTGTTATGTGAAAAACACTGTCAACAGAATAAAACAATAAGTCACAGACTAAGAGAAAAATATTTGCAAAAGACATAGCTGATAAAGGACTGTTAAGCAAAAAAATTTTAAAAAAACTCTTAAAATTCAACAGTAAGAACATAAAAAACCCAGTTAAAAAATGGGCCAAAGAACTTAACAGACATCTCACCAAAGAAGATATACAGATAAAAAATAAGCATAAGAAAATATCTTCCAAATCATATGTCATCAGGCAAATGCAAAGTAAAACAGCAATGATTTACCCCTAATGTCTATTACAATGGCCAAAATCCAGAGTAGTGACAACAAATGCTGGTGAAGATTTGGACCAACAGTGACTCATTCATTTATGGTGGAAATGCAAAATGGTATAGTCACTTTGGAAGCCAGTTTGGTTGGTTTCAAACAAAACTAAGTATTTTTCTCTTTTTTAATGCCTTTTCATACTAAAATTTGGTTATTTCATTTTCTTCCTTATTCTATTAGGATAGTATTAGGATGGTATCTTAGTCTGTTTGGGCTGCTATAACAAAATACCGTAAACTGGGTCATTTATGAATAAAAGAAATTTATTTCTCACAGTTCTGGAGGCTGAGAAGTCCAAGATCAAGGTACCATCAGATTCAGAGTCTGGTGAAGTCTTGCTCTCCACTCAGCAGATGGCGTCTGTTCCTGCATCCTCACCTGGCAGAGGGAGCAAACCGCTCCCCTGCACCTCTTTTATAAAGTTACTGATCCCATTCATGAGGGCAGAGCCCTAATGACTCTTAATTACCTCCTAGATCTTGATTTAATCACTTCTTAAAGGCTTTACCTCTCTTAATACTATCACATTGGGGTTTAAGTTCCAAAATACAAACAAGTGATCAGACAACATCATTATTTACTAATAATGGCAAATGGTAAATTCTGACACTTCATTACTAAAAAGTCATTCTAATGTCTTTCCATCATAACAAAGCCCTTTTGAAAGTTCTAATCATCTCACACTCTAGTCGTCGGTTTATTAGCATTTCCTAGCCAAATGAGTCTAAATTTTTCTTGCCTGCTTGCTTCCTTCAAGTATTTATTATTTCATTAATTTTATAGATGGGGAAACTGAGACCAGCTTAAACCAAGTGCCCAAGATTATGTGGCCAGTGAGTAGGGCACCAAACGTGTGCCAGGGATGATTATTGGTACTGGAGATCAGTAATGAACAAAACAGACAAAGATCTCTGCCCTCAAGAAGCTTACGTTCTAGTTGCCCTCCACATACCACCACTGCTGTCACACAAGCCTATTCTCAGCTCTTTGGATATCTGTAGCTATCCCATTATACACAAATGTCAATGCCCTCAAATACATTTCCTCCCCTACATGACTGTTCACTGTTACTAAATTTACTGCTTTCTAGTTCTCAAGTCAATTCAATAGTAGTTTCGCTTTTCCTGGAGAAGGCTCTTCTACTTTTCCACCACAATTAAGGAGCCTAACACTACAACATTCCTCAGATTTACCTGTCTATCCTCTCTTTACAAACACCTGAACTCTACGTTCAGAGGACGATGGGTTAGTATATCCAAATGGATTATACAAAGATTACATAATTTGGCAATTACTAAAAAAAAAAAAACTGTACGATAAAAGAACCACTGCATTTAACAACTAGAAAGGACCCAAGAGATCACTGTTGTCCAATTTCTTCAATTTTAAGATAATAAACTTCAGGGTATGATCTATCCCAATCCCTGCTGGCCAGCCTATGGCCTGCCAGGTTTTACTGTGGACCACAGCACCCTGGAAGCCTCATCCAAGGAGTGAGCAGGGGCTCACATCAAGGGAGCTTCTCTAGACACGCCAAGTAGCAAAGGAAAAAAAAGAAGAAAAAAAGGGGGAGAAACTTCAGGGTAGAAAATGTAAAATGAAATGGCTTACATGAAGTCACCTGATTATTGGTTGAATAGTCAAGACTGAATGAAACACAGATCTCTAATTTTAGAAGATATCATTAGTATAATCACACTACTACCATATCTGCAAATAATATTTCAAATAACCAATAAATAAAATCTGATTGTCTGAAGCTTTAATTATTAGTCATATTTGAAAACCACAATTTAAAATATCTCTCACCAAGAACAAAACAAAACTGATCACAAACCACTAGCAATTGAAAAAGAGGTAATCATAATAGCATAACAATCACAAATTCTAAATCTTTGAGTTAATTATTCTAACGATTTGTAAATCACATATAATTTAATGAAAATGAATAATTATACATATATATATTTCATATTAAAATTACTATACATCTTTTTCTTATGTTTAATATACAAGTGTATATTTAGCATACACATCATATATATGTTAATATATACATATCAGAGTTGTAAGAACAAAGCTTAAGGAACCTAGAGGAATGACAATTTAATACATCCCTTAGATAATCCCATAATTGTTAGAGTAAAAATTCTGCTTTGTGAATTCAAAGACAATTGTTGACTTTGAGAAGACAAATGTACCAAATTATAATGTAGAAATATGAGCTTATTTTCATGAAAAACAGAGCTATTAGCACCACAAAAGTTAAAAGATACAAATACTTCTATCTAGTTTTCCTGTCTCCTCCAGCTCACCTCCCACCACCCTTCCCAGAATTCCATGGCAACCTCAACAGGCCCATCTCCACACTGCAGTCACAGTCACACTCAGCACTGGATGAAAATACAGGGTTCAGAACGGCAGTATACATGTCAGACAATACACTAGTAAGTGGACTTATCTATAATTTCAGCTGACATAATTAGTTGCTATGGGTTTTGGGAAGAATTAAAAATCTACAAATTGTTCCTAGAATCTCTCTCCCTGAGAGGTTCTGGTAACAATTTTTAGCTGCATCTCTCTGCTGCAGCTTTACAAACAAGAAGGACATAAATACACCTCGATAACCCTAACTAGGAAGAAGGCCTGGGCATTGTTCTCTCACCAACCGTTCAATTTCTAATCTCCACAGTGTCTCTGTGCGTCATGTTTCAGAGCAAATGCTGATACAGGTGACTCCATCAAGAGACAAATCAAGAATATGTATAATCCAGATGAAGATGTATTAGAATCCTCTGGACTCTCTTTCAGTCTGACTAAACCTATGAAATCTACATTTTAATAGCTGGTGTTCCAGAGATCACAAGATTCCTTTCTGTATATGCCACTGTTGGAATTAACAAGAGAAGGAGAGAAAAGCATATGCTTAAATGCCTGGGGGTGACTATCACAAAGGGAGAAATTACAGTTTATTAGCATAATTCCAGCACCCACAGCATATTGCTTGCTCTAAATATTCCATAAATAACACGCACTACATAATCAAATCTCTGTAACTAATGTGCTTATAGGCTTTAAGAGGGTAACATTTACCAATGAAACATTGGTCAAAATAATAGCTAACATTTAGACATCTGCTTTCAAGAAAAGCATCCTTTCCACCTGCTTCTGCAGGCCAGAGAGATGCACTCTAGTTAACATATCACTGACAGGATGATGAGAGAGCTCCTGTCAGATGCTGGCCAGCCGGGTGTCTGAGACAAAATGCACAGCCCCAGCTGACTAGTTAGAGAAAGTCTGCTGAAGCACAATTATAGAGGCATATGACAAGGCTTCATGCCTGACTGATTTGAGAGCCAGTGACATGGCTTTAAACAGCAATCTTCCCTATCTGTGGTCACAAAACAGCAATAAGTCAACTGATACATGCTTGTAATACCATGATTTATTCCTCTGCATCACTGATATGATGTTCTGCTAGTCTGCCAAGATCCACTGGGGGCTGACATATCTAGGGCCTGCCTACAGCATGCATAAAATCAATGTCTTGTTCAGGATTACCAGAAACCTTTCCATGTGTACTCGATAGTATGTAAGTCAACAGGATAAAAACAAAAATGTTTATGCCCCAATTCCTTAATCTCAAACATGAAAAACTATAATAATAGATCCTAACACAATACCATACTTTAAAATATAGAGGAGGGACCCATTAAAAATTTAAAAATATTAAATATTTTTATATATTTGTTTACATATCTTAAAACTAATTTTTTAAAGTTTATCTTTATAAAGGTACAAATTATAATTTTTTTTAACAACAAACGGCACGTAAAGAACCCTCAAACTAGCTGATTTGCTACCAGAGTATCACCACTAAAACCTGCAGCAAGATATAAGGTTGACAAGTATGATTCTACTATAACCATAAAAAATTATGATTGTCAAAGAGTAAATAACTGAGGCAAACAAACTTTTAGCATTACCAGTGTTAAGACACTTTAACTTACATGTGTTTTCCCTATAATTAAAATTCTCACTGTGTACTTTAAAAATGAAAAATGAGTAAAACACAATTCCTTACATTAGCAGGAAGTACACTATAATCTCTATGCTATATAAAAAATATAAGAATGTAAAAAGCTTAACAGCAACTATTCTTTCCTTTGATGTTTCAGAGATATCATTAAACTCCTCTTAAATAGCTTATTTCTAACTTATGTTAAGGCACTAATCCTTGACCTTAAATGTTACTATGCATAGACTTTTCGGATTATTTCCATTACCTTACAATTGAAAAAATACAATTTTGAGATTTTGAATTGTAGTACTGATATGCCCACTTGTGCAGAAAATTGAAAATATATTTTACATGCTGAAAAATATATGCATTTAAAGGAGTAAGTGTGGAGAAATAATGTAGTAATATCAAAAAATAAGTAGTCAGTGAAGCAATTATTTCTTTCTTCTTACCCATCTTAAAGAGATGTAGAGAAATTCAGTCTGAATCATTTTGTATTTTAT
The DNA here is from genome assembly GCA_963574885.1 of Lepilemur ruficaudatus. Classification (NCBI taxonomy): domain Eukaryota; kingdom Metazoa; phylum Chordata; class Mammalia; order Primates; family Lepilemuridae; genus Lepilemur; species Lepilemur ruficaudatus. The sequence goes on from CAUYRT010057260.1 coordinate 5,322, forward strand.
GTATTTCCTTTTCTGCTCTCTTTAACTTAGCATTAAAGTAAAACCATTCTTCATTCCCCTCCTGCTGCTCCTCCTCATTTTTAACCATATTTCTAAGATTATAAAGGATACATATATGGATATTGTTCTCATGATTAAAAAAGTTATACAAACTGTCTTGTAGGCCTAGGAACTAATTCATATCAGGATTACCTCATGTAACAAACATTAATTAGGCACATACTATGTGCCAGGCAATTTCTAGGCACTAAGAATTCAGTCAGCAAAGTCAAGCCCAAGCTCTCTTGGTGCTTATATTCAACTGGCATGAGAAAGATAATACACAAATGAACCAATAAACAGCTATTAAGTCACATGGCTGAGAGTGCCTAAGGGCAGTGCATATGTGGGGGGGTAGGTTTCTATCTAACTAAGGTGGTGATGGAAGGAAGGTCACTCTAATCAGTAGTGTTTCAGCAGAGATCTGAAGAAGTGAGGAAGTGAGCTATGTGAATGAAGTATAAGCTGCTCTATTTGTGAAAACATCAGAAATAAATCTAACTATTTACTTTTGAAAAATATTGACATTTTCCTTGGTTTTAATTTATATCCACTTCTCAATGGCTGGGTAGTCTCTCTTTGACTCAATTTTTTCATGTGTAAAGTGGGAGTATTAGTAGTCTTGATCTCATAGAGTTGCTGTAAAGATTAAGGAAACATATGAGAAATGCTTAGAATTGTATCTGCATAGGATATTTAACTATTATTAGGTATAATTTTGTAAGAGTCTAGATCTGTAGTTTAGAGTAAACATTAACATGACTATCCTTTATATCTGACTTAAAAAACAAATTGTTATCGTGATGGCTTGGTGTTATTGGGAGAGTTGTTTCCTATGTTCAAGGTCAACTTAAGATCAATTGTTCATGACAGTTCATGAAAATCTAACGGTGAAGGCACCTTTGAGTTACCAGCTCTGTTTTGGTTCACTCTCTGGGGCAGCTGAGCTGATAAAAAAACATAATTCAAGTTCTCGTTCATGAACTTCTTACCCTTCTTATGTGGGGGAAGCTGCTTTACTTGAATCTATCTTGAACAATTCTTTTATATATACAGTATATAAAAATACATTTGCCATAAATTCTGTGCATAGTAACATTTAAGGTCAAGGATTAGTGCCTTAACATAAATTAGAAATAAGCTATTTAAGAGATGTTTAATGAAATCTCTGTAACATTTAAGGAAAGAATAGTTGCTTTTAAACTTTTTACATTCTTATATTTTTTATATACCATAGGACAATAATGTACTTCCTGCTAACGTAAGAAATAATATTTTACCCATTTTTTTCTTTTTTAAAGTATACAGTAGAAATTTTAATTATTGGAAGAACACAGACAAGTTAAAGTGTCTTAACATTCATAATGCTAGAATTTTGTTTGCCTCAGTTATTTATTCTTTGACAATCATAATTTTTCATGATTATAATAGAACCACATTTGTCAACCTTACATCCTGCTGCAGGTGAGAATCAGGAGACCCAGTTTCACATAGTGTGTCTCCAACAAGCTTTTTGGCCTTGGGGCAGCCATGTAAATCTCTCTAGAATGTCTTTCTTACTCTTATATATTAAACAGATATCCTAGAGAAATCCTAAAACTCTTTCTACTCTAAAACGCTAAAATATTATGGAATGAGGTTTTTATTTCGATTATTGGAGAATAAGACATTTTATTAATTCAACAAATTTGTGAAGAAGAAAATTCATGTAGTATTGAACAAGTTAATAAAGATATCATAGATTACTCAAAACTATATTTTAGTTCGTATTAAAAATTAAAGTTGAAAATACTAAATTTTTAATGCTTAAAGGAGAAAAAAATTATGAAATCTAGCAAAATACTTTTGAATATTTTTCTATGACTGAAGAAAAATCCTTCTCTTTTCACTGTCTTTCCCACAGTAATGAACACCTTCCAAAAGAACATTTTAGTGAGCATCATAAAACCCATGATTTACAAAAAATGCTACTTTGACTTTTAAGTTATTATCAGTCTAAAGAGCTCCTCCAAATCAAACTATTATAGCAGCTACTCCCAAACCACTACTTGGCAACAAAGATGAATCTACCTATTACCAGGTTAGGATAGCAGCTATTATCATGGCCCCTTGATTTCTTTCAAGTAGCTCCAATGGAAAAAGCCACAAGTGAATAATAAAGATCTCATAATAGCTCTTAAGAATTCTTTATATGGTAGAAGGCACTAAAATGAACTCTGGAGAGTTAAAAAGGGGAAAAAAAACTCTCATCTCTTGATAAGAAAAAATAATTAACCTGACTTAATGCATCTGAGAAGGCCTCCTATAAATCAGACTTTTGTACTTCAAGAGCTAGATTAAAACCATATATCAAAAAAGTATGTAGATATTGTCTTATAAGTACACATGGAACACTTCTAAATCTGCAGAGGTTTTTAGGTCTTTTTGTGAAATGCTCAATACATGCTACTTAACAGGAGAAGTGTGAAGTACTCACAGTGCTTAATTTGCCAGAGGTAATGACAATGCGCCGCTCGTGCAGCATGCTGGCGTACAGCTGCAACATATTGTTCACATCCACGGCAACAAAGTACTCCGTGAGATTTCTCTGTACAAGTGAAAAACAATTGTGCAAGTTACAGCTCACGATGAACTCGAAGGAAAACATTTTATGTGCTTACCAGAAAGTCTTAAAGTTTGAAGGACGTTATTATTATAAACGGTATTCATTAAAATAATTAAATTTAATGCTACTCTGCTGCACATGAAGCATGAAATAATCTATTATCATTATTTGAGACATAACCTACTCCAGGAAAGTGTTTCTCAGAGTGTGATCAGAGGATCACACATTTCTCACCTTCCCAACCCCCCAAGCCCGACCCCAGCCAAAGTATTTGAAAAGAAGCTAATTTCCTGGGTTCCAGCCTAGATCTGCTGAACTGTCATCTTCAGAGTATGGTCTCCAAGAATCTGCTTTTTAAACAGATACTCCTGGTGATTCTTATACACACTGATGCTTGAGAAACCACTGCTCCAGAAAATACATTTGAATCTTTTCATGTTTACCATTTATTAAAATGACAGACAAAATCATAATCTAATACTATACAGTATGTACAAAGCACCCAAAGGAAGAGACAGATTTATAAGGCAGTTGTCTGTTTTGTTATTAAGGAAAATCTCTTGTTTATACCCCATGTCAGACTTGCTTTATAACACTGTAACCAAACATAATTTGGTGATGTTCTAAATTGATTCTTGAATTTAGCACTTTAAATTATGTCCCCCACATAAGAACGAAGTTGAGATAAACTACATTAACATTGCTTTAAATTCTCTCCTTCTCGTTACTTATTTTTAATTTCCTGTAATCAAACTTAAGTGCATCAAAGTGCAACAAATTAATAAAGAAACTGAATAAGACCCAATAATAAACTGAAACTGTATAGTACTGGGTAGACTATGACCTAGAAGGCTAGAACTTTTAGTTGGGAAAGAAAATAAGAAATTCAACTGTTTCCTCAATTTCCAAAAGGCAGAAACGTTACCAGCACAAATTGGTAATCATGACAGAGCATATCAATAGAATCTCTAAGTGCCAGTGAGTGATGGTAAATTGGATAAGGAGATGTTATATCTCCAGTTTTCTCTATTTGAAGCCTACCTCGCCTTCTAATTCTACTCTTCATATACAAAATTAACAGCATTCAACATCAATATATTTCCTATAATCTTAAAGAAAGATACTTCTTTCATGGGGAGTTATTTCCCAACATAGAATGCTGCTTTATGCTTATGTCCTTGCTTCCCACCTCCCACCCCAAGCAGGACTTTTTACAAAATAAAATGTGTTAATTGAGATGTAAAAATGTTTATTCTCAGTCGCAGTTTTTCCTTAGAATGTTTGTTTTTTAAAACTTTCAAGGCAATGGTCTTTTTAAAAATGTGACATTTGGCTAATCAAGCTATGAGCTGTCCGTTAATAAAAGTAAGAGAAAGGTAAACAAGAGAGAGAGCAAAAGGGAGTAACTTTCAGTTTGTATTAGAAACTCTGAAGTGAAGAGACCAGGGTCACAGACCAGGTGTGGCCAGTCAGCCTTAAGGAAAACGTGACAGGGAGCAGCTGCCCACGATGTACAGCAGTCAAGACTTCGCAGTCTATTAGGTGGGTAAGAGCTCTGATGGTCTAACTCAAGTCCACATGAAGAGCAACTTGATGCAAAGTCTTTTCAGAGGGGTTATCTAAATTCAACTGTGCAAAAACACCATGATAGTCTTGGTCTGATATTAGAAAATTTACAATTGCTTTCTTGGATTTCACTCACCATCTGTGTGCTTTTAGAAACCAAACACTGGATACATTTCAAAACATATTTAGAAAAACAGTAAAATTCTAAATAATAAGTATATATGCAAATACTATTTTGCCGTTGATTTTTCTTTTACTTTTGATTAAATTATTTTTACTGATTCATTTTAACTTTCCAAGGGAAGCTGGAAAAAAACTATGTAAGGGAGTATTTCCTTTTCACAGTTATCCATAATCATAAAAGCATATTTGTTACTTCTATTTATCCATGTAAATTTTTTCTACAAATTATTAATTTATAGTAACTATTGAATCACTGAAAATATTCCTGGTAGAGATACAATTAAGACTCTAAATAAAATGCAAAATTTAGCTATTTTTATATTTTCTTATAATATTCCTCAAGCCTTACAAAATATTTATTACTTTAAAATCAGGAAATCAAGTACAAGACACCTAAGATTTGAACAGAATTACATACAAGGAATCTAAAATACTATGGTTATTTCATTAATTATTTGTATGAAGACAGTTGCCACTGCTAATATTGTTCCCTACCAGTAGAAGCAATCTCCTGAGATATCTCTTCTACCTGATAACAAGGGGGCTCAGGGCCTAATTAAATTTTTATGATCCTACCTAATTATTTTAAATGACAGAAATAAGTTTTCTCATATCATTATCCTCAATTTTCCTTAAGTAAAACCAAATATTAAGAGGGTGAAAGGGGCAGATGCATAAGGAGGAAAAGGAAATATTATCATTATTCCTTATTTTGCCATGATTTCTCATAAACACAGATAATTTCAGACTATTCTATTTCTCTGTACAGAAATCCATAAACAGTGAGACCAAAATAAATAAAATTCACTATATAAGTAGAATAATTAAAGTAGAAAACAGAAAACTTACACTCTCAGGTATTGTTGGGAGTCCAGTTACATCAGGGGCAATGAAGTAGGAATGCTAATCAATACAAACAAATCACATAAGAAAAAGAGAATTAAAATTTTGAGGTGTTACATATAATTTGGGATAAAAATAGGAAGAAATATATTGACTGAATTAATAAAGGCCATGGACTGACACTCAGGATTTGTTGAATTTGAGATATTCTTAAATGAGTTAGCAGATTTATATGAAATTTAACAACTTTCTTATACAAAAAATTAAGTGTTGTTTAAAAATTTTCACTTTAAAATTGAACAGAATTGAAAGAAGAATCCTGGGAGAGTTTTAAGGTAAGAAGAGTACATTACTTAACGGTTTTTTTATATGTATATATAACATATAAATGCATATATTCTTAATATACATTTAGGTAGACTGGAGAAAGTACATAACTAAAAAAGTTTTTTATATATATAAAATATAGAAATGCATATTTCTTAAAATACATTTAGTTTAGTTAAACTACAAAAGTAAAGCTTGCTAACTCAAGTATATATCAAAATCTATTAAAATTCCTGAGTTTTTGTGGTCAGTCACAACAAATCTCTTTGTAAACTTCAGCCACTACATTATTTAGAAAGCAGCAAAACATAATTTTTAAATATTTAAAACTTCTTAAAAATATACTTATTCCAAAATATGACCCTCACACATCCACTAAACAAATATAAATTAGCTTCAATAATGTTCAAAACAGTATAACATTTGATCAAAATATTTACATAATGAACGTATTGTATACATACCTTTATGTTTCCCACAATGTTCCCAAAGTTTACCACCCAAAATCAAAGTGCAACTTAATCACTGAAAACCGTTTATTTTCTGTTCATATCAATCTCCAAAATCATTTTAATATCTTAATCACATAAGGACATATTTAATACCATCTTATAATTAAAGATTAGATACACTCTAGCCATATTTGAGCACAGTTGAACTAGTCAGAACAAAGCTAGTTAACACAATCATAATATATAATTTTCCAGGGTAGAAGAACAATAGGAGATAAATCATAAGATCTTTTGATAAAATACATGACAGAAAGCTCATTCTGGAATATGCTTTAAAATTACTATAGAAAATGAAGACTACGCATAGATTTGGTTTCCATTAGCTACTTTGATTTTGAAGGGGTTTTACTAGTACCGTATTTCATAAAACTATGCTTTAAAAAATAGCATAAACAGAAAATATATTCCCAATGATTACTTTTCTTAAGAGAGTCAAATTTACCGTTTCCCAAAGGACTAGAGTGAATGTTAAAGACATAGTGAAAGAAGTAATTATTTCTCCAATTTAATAGTGATTTTTAGAAGCCAATGTCCTTTCAACTCACCGGTACTAGAGAGGGCTGATCTTTCACAACTTGTTCACTGGCAATAAATATCTCTTGGTTCTTATAATGTATGAGAGAGAAAAAATGAATACTTGCATGGAGAAGCTTACACAACACTTTGCTGTGTATTTGAGACAAACCCATGTAGCCACATTAAGCCATTGAAAAATACTTGAATAACATTAATTATAAATGTTATTTTAAATGCTGATTTGCTAATTTTATGCTAGAAAAACCTAAAGGGAGTATTTTCATATTGTGAGAATAGAGAATGCTATGGATATTTAATGATTTTGAAATACAGTTTCAGAAAACCACTTACATTAGAGATTAACTTTTCATAAAATCTCTGATATTCTAGTGGCCACTATCCACTTGTACAGGAACAAAACCTTCCATGATCAATTTTAATCTGGCATCATAAAACTACAACCTCTACTAGTAAAGACAAGTGTTCTAGTCCCAAATTTGCCCCTTATTAACAGCATAGCCCTAGGCATATTACTTTAGTAGTCTTTTGTTCAAATCAAATGAAATTATTAATGAATTTCACACAAAGGTAACCAGCTGATTTTACTAATACTTAAGATATTGCAGCTTGAGAATAGGTTAGGCATACAAGATTTAAAAACTATCATAGACTATGAATTCAAAAGTATATAAAAAGGTTTAATTATAAAAATAACTATCTATATAGAAATAGTACATAGTTATTCAAACACTTTAAACAAGATTATTTTGGCTACAATGAAAAATATTTTCATATGAGAAGAAACTTCAATTCACTGCCAACTAACACCTGAACAGCTCTTCATGGTAATATTTAAATACTTCCATTTCATATAATTACCCAAACAACTTTCTCAAAAGTTGACTCACTCAATTTCTCAAATGGAAAAAAGGGATTATCAAAAGAAATTAACTTTCTTGCCTAACATCACACATTTAGTGACTATGACTTAAACCAAAATCTTCTAGTCTTAGGTAAAGAGGCCTAGAAGTCTTTGATTTATGATTCTTGTTAATAAAGGTGAAGTGTTTCATACTCAGTATTTTTGAGATGTATTTTTTAAGATATTTATCCCTGAGCAAATATGATACTCAAATTTAAGGAGAACACATTTGTCTTTCTCAATATTATCTCCATTATCTTAGTACCTATATTTTCTTAACTCATTAACAAAGCATTAGAATCTCCTTATAAATACAATGCTTTCAAACAAAGATGACTTTTTTTGGTAAAATCCGGGGCTTTTCTTTGTTCTCCTTGCCCTTTCCACTGCACTTCCACAACCATAAACACTGCAGGCCTTTGGCTGAGTTCCTCCTTAACTGATCTTTGCTCTAATTCTTCCAATGGATCTCCTTTCTTCATCTCTGTAGCCTATTTGAGCAATGAGACCTTAGCCTCTGCTCTATGCTCTCGATACTCTCTCCTTTAAATTCTATGTCCCCTGATGACTCCCAAATTTGGGTTAAAAAGTTCAGGTTACCCTTAGCTTTCCATCCCCCAATCTCCAAATGACTACCAAACATTTCCACTTTGGCAGCGGCACAACAAAAGAGGATGCAGCCGCAGTCGTGAAGTGGCAGAGAAGATCACAGGTAAGAAAGAACACTTTAATCTGTATGGCAAGAGGTTTCACTGAGGTAGGAATTAAACGAATTCTAGACTAAAGACAGATAGTCTATAAAGAGGCTTTAGTGCAAAAGTAAAGCATGTTTATTCAAGAAACCGAACAGAACAATGTGACCAGAGCAGAGAATCAATTTGGAAAAAAATAGTGACACAGAAACACGAAAAGTTAGATTGAAGCTTGGAAGTGGATAATCCTGAAAGCCTGGCCAAAAGTTTGGGCAAATTCCACAGAAAATGAGGAGTTACAAAAGATGTTCAGGAGGGGATTTTATATAATTTCAGTAAATTTAACTTGATCGTCTTATAGAAAGGACTTGGAAGGAGAGATTCTAGATTAAGAGCTATTTGAAGTAGTAGCACATGAAAACTAGGGAGCTAACAGTGGAAATTTAAGAAAGGAATGATGTAAGATAACATCATTATTAAATGAAATTACAGGAGAAAATTAAGGCAAGAATAAACTTATTACCAAAGGACTATAATGAAGATAACAATTTGCTTATCTTGCAAAAATGCAAAAGACTTATTATTACATTATACGTTTTGAGTTATTTTTTCCTCTAAATTTCTCTTACATCATTATAATTTTTTCTTCTTTATTAGAAGTTCATTATTTTTTGGAAGGAACAAAATAAATATAAATTTTAAAATTCTATACTGTACACCAAATTAATGAAGAATATTAAGGAAAATATTCATATTTTATCACAAACTTTGAATATTCAAAAAAATCCAAATGAATGTTTTTAGATATAGATGGCACTGTTCATCAAAAGTTTAACTGTACAGTAAATAATCTATGCCACCATAAGCTTGCTGTTCTGACAAACTTTAACCATACTTCCAGTGTTTTGTGATTACACTAGATGATGTATCTAAGTATGGAGAAAGAAGAAGGAACTTTCCACCCAGAATTTTTATCACATACGCTATATGCCATTTTCTATTCTTACTAAGTACTGGTTTTCATTTTAGGAAGGGTAGTGAATGTCTGTGTGTGTGTGTGTTTGTGTATTCCTTTATTATGTGTGGATTTCACCTGAAAAATCAATGTTTCTTACAACCAAAACATCCTCACAATTTGGCTACTTTCAGTTAGTAAGTTTTTTAAATTTTGTAACTTAACAGCTATCAAAATACACACCTAATATATCAAGTTATGATAGTTACAGCAGTGCAAAAAGTCTCAATGCTATCATCTAGTAATGTCAGTACTAGCACTGAAGTTTTCCTGGAAGCAGGAAGAGGTGACCTGGCAAAGAATTACTTTCTTGAAGGTGCAATTGTTCTTAATTGAGAAATGGTTATGACTCCAAAAAACAATTACTGATTAAATACTTACCACACTCAAATTGACAGGAGTGTTTGCCTTTGGTACTGGGTGGTTATAGAGTGATTTGAGAGTTTCATTCAAATCATCTTCCTAGAGCAAAATAAAAAGTACATTTTATAAGTAAAATACAAACTAAGCAAATACAATTAAAACTACTCGACAAAATCATCTACTGTGCCTTCTCATATTACATGTTTTATATAAACACTTTCCACAGAAACATTTCAAATAACTGAAATTGAAATATTTAAATCTAATAAATACAGAAAACTAAATCTCTTTATCCAGAAGAATAATAGCAACATTTATATTTAGTATAAATACATTTTGGAAAAAGTTATTATAAATAAACACTAATGCATGTAAAATCAAAACCACAATGAGGTATCACTTGACTCTGGTGAGAATGGCTCTTATCAAAAAGTCCCAAAACAACAAATGCTTGCGTGGATGCACAGAGAAAGGAACACTCATACACTATTAGTGGGACTTCAAACTAGTACAACCTCTATGGAAAGGAGTATGGCGATACCTAAAAGAACTAAAAGTAGACCTACTATTTGATCCAGCAATCCCACTACTGGGTATTTACCCAAAGGAAAAAAAGATATTCTATAAAAAAGACATCTGCACTCAAACATTTATAGCAGCACAATTCACAATTGCAAAGATGTGGAAACAACCCAACCGCCCATCGATACATGAGTGGATTAATAAAATACGGTTATTATATGTATACCATGGAGTATTACTCAGCCATAAAAAAATGGTGAACTAATACCTCTTGTATTAACCTGGATAGAACTGGAGACCATTCTTCTAAGTGAAGTATCACAAGAATGGAAAAACAAACACCACGTGTACTCACCATTAAATTGGAACCAATCAATCAATCAATACTTATGTGCACATATGGAAATAACATTCATTGGAAATCAAGCAGGTGGGAGGGGGAGAAGGGGATGGGTAAAATTCACACCTAATGGGTCCAATGCACACTATCTGGGCAATAGGCACACTTACAACTTTGACTCAAATGGTACAAAAGCAATTTCTGTAACCAAAACATTGGTACCCCTGTAATATTCTAAAATATTTTTAAAAAATAGAAAAAAAAAACAGTAAAAGAATGATTAAAGGGAAAACATTTACAAATGATTATCCCAGAGAAGTGTGTTAATTCAAAAGCAAACTTCAGTTTCTGTATTATTTTTAAGAAAAAGATACAAAGACTTAACTATAAGAGCTAAAATTATAAAATTCTTAGAAGAAAAACATATGGGGAAAGCTTCAAGACACTGCATTTGGCAGATTTATTGGATATGACACCAAAAGCACAGGTAACAAAAGATAAAATAAATTAGATAATCAAAATTAAAAACTTATGTGCAAAGGACACCATCAAAAGAGTGAAAGGCAGACAACCCATGGATTGGGAGAAAATACTTGCAAATCATATATCTAATAAGTGATTAATATCTTAATATATAAAGAACTCCTACAACTCAACATCAGAAAACACTATTATTTAAAAATGGGTGAGTCATCCCCCCATGGCCAGCCTGGCCAGGGGATGGCTGTGCAAAAGAAATCTCTTTATAAAAATTTTTTTTAAAAAGTTAAAATTAAAAAAGAATAAGAAAAAAGAAGGAAAAAAATGGAGAAAAGACTTGAACAGACATTTCTCCAAAGAAGATGTACAAATGGCCAATAAGAACATCAAAAAAACTCAATACCACTAATCATTAGAGAAATGCTAATCAAAACCATAATGATGTACCACTTCACACCCATTAGGATATTATTATCAAAAACAAAAAAAAATTAGAAAATAACAAGTGTTGGCAAGGTTATAAAGAAATTGTAACCCTTGTATAAAATGGTGTAGCCACTGTACAAAGTGGTATGGTAGTCCCAAAAAAGTGAAGCACAGAATTACCACATTACCCAGCAATTCCACAATGGTGGCTGGCAAGGCAGAGGGCAGGGAGGAAACGGGTCATTACTGCGTGACAGCTACAGAGTTTCAGTTGAAAGATGAAAAGTTCTTGAGATGTATGGTATTGATGGTTGCAGAACACCATAAATGTATTTAGTGCTACAAAACTATATAATTAAAAATGGTTAAAATGGTAAATTTTATGTTGTGCATATTCTGTAATTTTTAAAAATGGGGAAAAAAAACATAGCTTACCAGTTCCTTAGCCAAGTAATCTGCCAGAGTATTCAGAAGCTTGTAATACACTTCAAACCATGGCAGGTAACTGTAAAAAAAACATTATTTAAAAATGCATATATAAAAAATGTAGAATGTAGAAACAAGCAGACAAAATAAGCCTTAAATTTATATTATGTCAAACAGGTTAATCCTAGAAGGTAGGAAAGAACTATATCCACATTCTCCTTACTTTTTCAGTTAGATTTAACATATTATCTATTGTTTTCATAAAGCAAATCAGAATCCAAAGTTGTATTATAAAAGTTGTTCACTATACACTTCTATTTGATATTAGCAGTATCTAAAATTATTCAATCCTAATTCATGATAACCACTAAAAGCACTCATAGGATTAAAATCACCGTAAGAAGATATTATATAAAAACTAATTTTAGTAAGCTTTTAGAATAAAAGACATAATTATTTCTTTTTAAATGTTACTGAATTGAGTATATAATACAACAAAACTACGTGTTTAATTCTTCAGAAACAATGTTTAATTCAGATGGTAAATTTCAAAATAATTATCAATACAAATACTGGAAAGCCTATTCTAAAAATTATAAAAATTGAAAATGACTTTTAGGTACCAAAAACAAATATAATTTAAAATTCATTTAATTTTGCTAGATAAAAGTGTAATTAATTTTTATGAAAGCTAAATACTAAATCAAAAAATCATGTGTAAAAAATAAAGTCTATATTTCTTATTTAAAAAATTTAAAACATTAGTATATTTAAAATCTGCCTAAAGATTTTAATTTAATGTTTATTAAAATTTTCACTTTTCATACAGAAAAACAGTAAACCACAAAACACACCAGTGCTACTGGTTATCAATTAACAAATACTCTTTTCCTTCAAAGCATTAGTACAATAGGCTACTTCTTAAGACAAAATATTGTAATACTTTTACTACATAATTGTACACTGATAAGAGTACATAGATGAAACATTTTAAAATCTAAAAATCAATACAACTTAAAAAGAGCACTTTATTAAGATTTTTTTCATATAATGTCTCATTTGTTAGTGACTATAAATGATGTTTTTTGAATCAAGAGCAACCTAAAGTCATAACAAAAGAAGGTTAGGTAAACTACAGTATCTTTACTCAGAAAATTATAGAGTTCTTTAAAATTATAATTACAAATACTAAGTAATGATATGAAAATTTTCTATCATATCTAAAAATACCTACCCAACTTCAAGTTAAATCTAGAATATTGAATGCATGCATTTATCTCTGTGCCCTCTGGAAATACCACTAAAATGACAGTAAGTGAATGAAGGGTATAAATTAATAATTGCTGAGAAATGGAGGAAAAAACAATAGCAACACAAGAGGGTGATTTTGTAAACATGGTAAGCAAACAGTAATAACTGACACAAGAGAAAAAAGGAAACCAAAACTTAAGTGTCAACAAAGTGTAAAATGACCAGCAGATATGCCCCCCACAGGATTCTGAAGCACTGATTTAAGAATCTCTCAAAGGAAAAAGCACCTCAAAGTCCTGTGTTCTTGGAGTGAAACACACCATTGCACATATAGTGCTGCCAATTCAGTTTAGTGCCTACCTCTTGGATATAAATTAACAGCCCAATTAACAAACATCTGAGGAAATACGGACATAAATACATGTTTGTATTGGACAAACCTAAATGGAACTACAAGTAAACACAGACAATACAAACAGCAGAAGGGAACTTTAAAGCTTATCCTTAACATCCTTAGGAGCTAAATGAAGAGCAGGATGCTAGTAAACAAAACTAAATAAAAACAAAAGTGAAAAAAGAAATTAACAGAGAACAAGAAAGAGCTCTTAGAAATTCTGAAAGCTGAAAAAACTAAATCAATGGAAAGGTCAGAAGGTAACGCAAGAAAATCTCCCAGAAACTAGGATAAAGAGTTAAACAGATAAATGATGAGAGAAAATGTTAAAATATCAGGGCGATTAATCTCAACTATGAAGCAACTGACTAACAGTAGTTCCAAAAACAAAGAAAAGAGAGACGAAAGGAATACAAGTTTCTTTTCTAAAAATTACTGGAAAGTTTCCCAGAATGTCAGGCGTGAGTCTCCAGATTGAAAGGACAACTGAAGGAACAGCACAAAGAATGAGCCAGACCAGAGTATCAAGTGAAAGTCCAGAATAGAGCACAGAAAAGTGCCTCAGTTTCCAAAGACACAAAAAAGTGACAGAAAAGGGATCAAGTTTAAAACATCATTGAACCTCTCACCAGCAATACCAGAAGTTAGAAGATAATGCCTTCAAAAGACAGAGGTTAAATTCTTTGCACCCAAAAATTCTAGGTCAGAGAAACTATCAATGAGGTGTGAAGACAGAATGATAGCATTTTCAGTCATGCAAGGACTCAGAAATCTACTTCCTAAACCATTCAGGCTCCAACAGAATGAGGGAGATCAAGAAGAAATACGGGGACATAGGAGACAAGAACTCTATGGCCATGGAAGAACAGGGAAGTCCAAGGATAAGAGTTGTGCGGCGGTACAAAGGCCCAGAGAGAAACCAGTTCCAGACTGAAACAGGAATGAAGGCTTCAGGAAAGAGATGCTAGAACAGGATGTTTACGACAAACATGTTAATAGCTTTGTATGGGAGCCTGGAAAAATGCGGATAGGTATGTGCAAATTGGCGGCAGCTTTTAGAGTATCTGAAAATCAGAAGTTACTATTGATAATCTCGATTTTCATATTTAAATTACCCAACACTTCAAGTCCTGGGATTTAGCTAGCTATTCTACTACATATATCTTCCATTTACAAAAGAACAATAATCCTTAAAGATTACTAATACTGTTTTTATATTGTCAACTCAGTGTAATGGAAATTAGTACATCATAGTTTCTCTGTTCACTATAACTCAAAGAAACAATTTTCATGGTGAATGTCCTGCTATCAAGATATATGACAGCTCCTTAGTTAGAGTGTCATTTATTTCATTTGTAGTCATTTTATACTCACATTTCAACTTTTAATGGCCTGAAGAAATTGCTATTTCAAGATAATTTCAATGTGTCATGTAGTTCAGATCTGTAAGTTCAGATAAGATGAGACCTAATCTATTCAAGGAACACGTTGGTCTGTTTCTATCCTATTCTAAAGGAGCTTTCGATAAAGCAAAATCTATTGATTTTAGGGGGCTGTGTGTCTCTACCTTTTAATGCTTACATTGGCATTTTTATCTTACTTAAATAATTTGAAACCCTATTAAACTTAATTATTCCTTCCAGGTCCATTATAAAAATAAAAAATATATCTCTCACAGTTGTGTTATTACAAAGTGAGATAATCTTTATGTTTCTAGATCAAATATGTTAACACTCCTTTAAATGTTCTGGTTTTCTCATCTTTATATTATTATTTCTCATTGGTTATCTTCCCCTTTCAAATTGTGAAGACAAATCAAAACCCAATTTTTCATTGAGAAGCTAATTTATACACATAAATGTAATTTATCTGTAAGTTTATTTACGTGTTTTTGAATAAATAATTTATATATATTTAGGTTACTTTTAAAAATTTAACAGTTTTTATTTATGCTAGGCATTTTGGTATATATATAATTATTACTATTTTTTAAATGTTCAAGAATACTAACTACTGAATTTCATAGATGAAGGCTGTAACTTCATCCATAAATTAGACTAATACTATTTAGAAATAAGCTTTACCCATATGAGATTATTTCTCATAGGCATCTCTTAGTTCCCAAAATACTTTCCTAGTTCTGTTTGGGAAGTATAACTCACTAGTAAGTTATATGCTCATCTGGGGGTGAGAGAGTAGAATCTAAGAATCACAGAATCTACGTGTGGCTAAAATAACTGGAAGTACAGGGAATAAAACTTCGGAAGCACTAACTGTATGTATGACAGGAGGCTAGGTGCCTTTCACGTGTTACCTCATTTAATTCCTACAATAATGTTTTGATATGTATTTGACGACACTAAGGGAAAGCAACTTATCCAGGGCCACAAAGCTACCAAAGGGCAAGCACTGGATTAGAATTCTAATTAGAATACTCAACCTGATTAATATATGCTCAGGGATCTAACAAAGCCCATCAGCCAAATTAGGCATCTATTTCTAAACTATCCAGCCTTTGAAGAGCCATGTCCACTAACCAGGCATTTTCAGGTAGCTAGCTAAACTGTGAAAAAATATATTCTGGTTTAATCTTAAATCAGACTACTTATAATTTCTATCCACTGAAGCAAATTCTATCATTCAAAATTAGTTTATTTGTTTAATGTTCGGAGCATTATCTTTATGCATTTTAAATTACAGTTTGTCCATGTGTGTGAATTTCAGAACAGGTAAAGATCTATGTAATGTGATTCTTTCATCTAACATTTTGATGATTCCTTCTAATTTCAGGTTGAGTACTGCTTCTGTGTTCATCACCATAGATAAAAATCTTCAAAAGGATTTTGTACCTGCAACACAGTATAAGGTACCTTGCAAAATAACATAAATCTATTATTTATCAACACTCTTAAGTTGGGTATTTTAAACTCATCAGAAGGTTGCATTATTTAACCGACATTTTTCTCTATGTATAATTTGCTTGTGAAATAGTTAGACAGACTCAGATTTCTACTACAGCACTCCCAGATACATCAGCATGTACTATCATTATAGAGAACCAAGCATAGTTACACACAATGTGCTCTTTGTAAACATGTCCTTTTAAAGATTACATATCACTCATGCTTTTTAATAAAAACATCACTTATATAAAAGTGGAACTGCTCTGTGACCTAGCCATGCCACTAGAAATGTCAAGGAAACAAGGACATTTTCTGTGGCAAATAAGCAACAAAGTAGAGGGTGCAAACTGGCTATTTGCAGGCTGCATCTAACACATGGGCATATTTTGTTTGATCAACACTGTAGTGCTGTTATTTAATTAAGTAAGTTGCCAACTTCTAAATCTGAGATTATTCATTTAAAAATCTGGATTTCTTATTCCTCTTAAAAATCAAAAAGCTGGCAATAGTGGCCACACATTTTTCACTGTTGTAACCAACGCCTAGAGCTGTGAGTAGGCTTCTGCCTTTGGATGTGGCATGTGCTTCTCAGATCACCACACTCAACCCAACTTCCCACTGCTCCACACCTACACGGCTTCTCTCATCTGAGTCCCCTGTACATACGTAGTCCCTGTAGGTAACTGAATTTGCAACCCCTGATAGGAAGCAACTGCTCAACAGGAAATCCCACTGATTGCTCACTTTTTCATCTGACAAGAAAATAGTTCAGAGTAAACAAAGTAGTGCAATAATACCAGTATTTTAACTAAATTCCATTGCACACTTTAAGTCAAAATATGTGGCAAAAATGACATTTTCCTTTTTTAGAAAACTGCGTCCAAAACTTTCAAAACGCATACACACACACAAACATATACAAAACATACTGTAAATTACATAAGCTTAGCTTGCTAGGATAAGAAATGTTATTTTCATATCTTTATTTTGTGGTTTCTCAGATAATTTTCAAACAATATATCTTCAAAGCAATTTTTTAACTAATATAAAAACTCTTAAGTCAATTAATTATCTATAAGTTAAAAGGTTTTTCACTAAATTTTATAGTCCCAAAGATGGTCAAAATCTGTTTTCTTACAACCAACCACAAAAATCCTAAGAAGTTAAAAAAAAAAACAAAACTCAATAAGTAAATAAGATATTTCATCTGAATTTTTAAAAACTGAAAATATAATTCCTTAATAATTAACTGTGACTCTCATAGTTTTAGAAACATATATAAATGTAAAACAAATACATTATGACCAATTATTTTTAAACAAAGGAGAAGAGTTTAGTTAAATTTAATTGTAAGATTATTTCCTTAATTTTCTGTAAAGACATACAGCAAAAGACAGATGTAGATATAAAGTCATGAATCCATTTTGTAGAAATAAGAAAACTTCCCCCACACTTGTACTTCCACGATAGAGCTGATAAAACTTTTACATTCAAAAGTCAAAGGTTAAATAAAGGAAAGGAAATGTTTTTTGTCAAATAGTCAGGTAACCACTAAAGTCTAAGCCATCAGCAGGAACCTAACTTATAGTAATCAAATAAAACTAAGGAAACTGCCTTTCCGTAGAAAAACGTCTAATGTCTAGAGGCTGTTTTTCTGTCTGGAAAATTGACACAAAATGTGTAAAATTGAAACATTCTGCTTCCAAGGGATTTGCCCAAAGGAAGAGTGTGAAAGCTTCAAGTTTGGTATGAGTTAAAGGAGGTGAGGGAAACTACAAAGGCCCTAAACATAAATCTGTCTTCCTTGTTAGAGGATTTCATTTTGAACCCGTGGCGACAATTTTATAGCTGTAAAATCATGTTAATCAAATTAGGAAAAACAGTTATTTCTTGATTTTTGGATAGCACATTAGAGCAATTCAAAATACAAACAATGGCAAAGTTAAATTAGTAACACCTCAGGATATTTTTGAAATCTTGTTAAAACTAGGATAGACATGTCATAGAATTAAAGCATGTAACAGTGGCTCAAAATTACATATCAACTTTCACATTAAATAGGCTTAACTTCTAATATTTCTAAAAAGCGAACAAAATGAATAGAAATCTAAGAAATATATTAACTTTCAAATATTTTAATGGCAAAAATCCAGGAAAAAAAAGAACATACGGTTTTTATAGCATTGTGTACAAAATTTCTCACTTAGAAGTCTAAGGTAAATCTAAATTACAGTACTTTCAAATCTTATACTAGCATTATCCAGGAGTAGAGAAAAGTAGGTTTAAAGTATTATATACAAATTTTCTAGCTTAGAACTCTAAGGACTAGAGTAGTTTTTAAATAATGTATGTAAGTCACTTAGAGCACTTGGCTGTAGTAAACAAATACTAAATGATGCTGCAGTTTACTTATTGTCAATATTAATTAATATTACCATTAGCATCTTTAACCTAAAGGAGTCTCTGCTATTCAAAAAATTCAACCAACAAAGTTATTTTTTTGCTTGTCCTAATGAAAATATTCTATCAATTTGTACTGCTTTCCCTTATTTTGTATTAGAATATCTTAAAATTCCTTAAATGTATGTCATTTTCAATATGACTACTCTTTTATAAAAAGGACCTAAAGTATTTTAAACTGTTCAATATCAACTCAATTATAAATATTTTTCTTTTAAATTTCCAGATCATTAAAATACAAATTCAAAAATTAGAGAATAACTCATAAATGAGAAGTTTTTGAAGAGATATTTGATCATAATAGAAAAAATTTAATATTTAGGATATTGTAAAAACAAGAGCAGAAATATCAATTAATTTGTATCCAAGAATTTTAATTCATTTGCTACTGAAAATGAACCCTGAATAAATCAAACCAGTATTATCTCACAACAGAATACCAAAATGAAGTAGGCTTCAAATAAATGCACTAATTTTGCACAAAAGATAGCTTCAAAGAGAAGGTATTAAATTTTTTAATATTTAAAAGTTATAATATATTTCAAGTGAAGATGTAAGTAACTGATTAAAAATAACCTGTAATCAAAAGGAAAATACTTACTGCAAAATCTCAACTTACAAGGAAAGAAAAAAGACAGATGAACAACTGTCACATTAAACATGTGCAAAAATTCTGGGCACCTATGGGGGATAATATGAAAACCACTATAGATTTTTCAATTTATAAATTGCTTTTAATGCATTTGTTCATTTTATAAACTGAGACTGAAGACTATATAGCTAGTCATATAGTTAGATGTCATATAGAAAAATCTATAAATGTACGTTAGCAAGTCTTATAGAAATAAAACTAGAACTAAATACCAAAATGTAAGCATCATGTGTCATCATAAGCGGCTTTTATTTCTTTTTTAAACTTCTCTGATCTTCCAAATTTTATAGCAAAATATATTACTTTTTTAATCAGAAAACATGGTGAAAGCATTTTGTAATATTTCTCAATAAATTTTAGCCCTATGAAGTATATAATTCTAAGACTAGGACACTCCTACAAAACTGAATGCAAACCTTACTCTAAGGCTTTGGCCAGTAAATACTCAGAAGACCAGTACAGTTGAGCTTCTTTCATTGACCTATGGAAGCAGCACAGTCTGTTATAAACAAAACTGGCCTATAAATTAAGAGACCGGATGACCCCAAACAACTGTATGAATAGCTCATTAGACAATCCTACCTTCCTTTCCACAGTCCCCTACCCCCCTGCAAAAAAAATTACTAGTTATTCTAAGTTTTGGTTTTATAGTGAAATAAAACAAACTTTTTTCTACTATATCTTAAGGGTACAGTGAAATTAAATGAGTATTATTAGAAGGGGGGAAAAGACAGGAAATAAATTCTAGGTGTAATAGCATTTCTCCAACCATCTCACAAAGCATTTCCACAATATTGAATACTGTGTATTGAAATTACAGAAAAATACCAATATCTGGCTCCAAGATTGTGAATTCACCCCACTAGCAATATTTTTTTCTCTTCCAAAAGTCATTCGTTCATATTGTGATCCCAAATTTCAAGGGCACAGAATGAAACTGTCCCGTTCCCATTCTTAATTCTGCTATACCACACACCATGATCAACTGACTGCCCATGGAGTGCATCTACTAAAACACACTAGAGATATAATTTCTCATCCTGCAAACACTCTACATATTTCACCTGACAAAATGTGATCTGGCTAAACTACCACTAATTTTTAATATCATAACTAAAGTTCCACATTTCTAGTTTATTACCTATATAATAACATCTCAGAATATTACAGTAGGGAAAAATTGATTGAAATAATTTTTGCTCATTGCAAAAAGTAGATAAATGCTGAAGTGAATAAAGTTAAAAAAATTGATGGCATATCTGTACTTTTTTATAAGTACACATATATACATGTATATAAACATACATACACATTATACATACATACAGAAATACATTTATATATGTATATTTATTACATATTAGCTATTTCTTAAAATATATCTTTTATATACACAAAACTTGTTCTTTACAAATATAACATAAACATTACTTTGAAATTTTTCATCATTTCATAAGATCATAATCATTTCTCCAAGTTGTATATGTATATTTTTTCCTAATAGCTAAATAGCATTCCACTGTATTATTCATTAATTTATTTATTAAAAAATTACCTATTAATTCTACTGGGAGTCGTTATATGCCAGGCACTACTATAGATAATGGGAATATGTCAATAAACAGACAAAAATCCCTATCCTTGTGAAGGTCACGTTCTGGTGGGGAGTGAAGAGATTATGGCACAGAAAAGAGACTGGGAAATGTACCACAATATATTAACCAATTCCCACTGAAAGAAATCCATGCTGTCACCAATTCTTTTTATTTTTGTTATTTTTTTATATTGACAGATAAAATTATATGTATTTATTGTGTACAACATATGGTATTTAACACACTGACTGCCACACTAGGAAAAAAATTATTTTCCTTGGGGCCATAGTGTTTTATTATGAAAATAAAATAAAAACTTTGAAAACAAAAATGATCCCTTCTAATTTAATGAAAAATGTGTTATTTTTTATTATTTTCTGTGAGTTATATACAACTTGAAAAACAGTTCACACGGTGCCTATGGTAAAGAGACATGTGAGTTACACTTGCTTCACAAGACCCTGGGCTCAAAACTAGCGTGAGTTAAACACAACTCACATGGCAGTTAATGTGTTAAGTACTGATATACATAATGTAGAATGACTAAATCTAGCTCATTAATATTTTTTTGCTACAATAAACCATGTGGTAACAAATAACTTTGTTCACACTTTTCTGCACATTCTTGGAAATAATCTTGGGTTTTAAATTCCCAGAACTTAAAGATTCAATCAAGACTAGCCTGGGCAACATGTCTCTACAGAAAAAAAAAAAAAAAAAATTAGCCAGGCATGGTGGTGCACACCTGTAGTCCCAGCTACTTGGGAGGCTGAGGCAGGAGGATTGCTTGAGCCCACACCTTTCAGGCTGCCGTGAGCTATGATTAGACTACTGCACTCCAGCCTGGGTGACAAAACAAAACTCTGTCATAAAAAAAATGAGTATGAGATTTCAAAAATCTGGTAGATATTATTAAGTTTCCCTTCAAAGAGTTATGTCATTTTATAGTTCTACAATAACACATGAAGTATGTTTCCCCTCACACTTATTAAAAAAATATTTTCAATTCTGCCAATCTTAATGTGGTTGTTTCTTTCACCTTCAGTTAGGCTGAACATCATTCACAGGTATAGACGGTGTTTACATTTCTTCAGTAAGTTATGAGATGTTTTACTGATTTTCAAGCAGGTTCTTTTTCTCATTAATTTACAGACACTTATTATATACTGTGGCTATTAACCATCTTTAGTGGTTATAAATATATTTATGCCAGTTTATTATTTGCATTTTACATTTCCTTATTTGTCACCAAACAAATGTTTTCATTGTTTAAATACACCAATCTTTTCAGTTTCAGTATTCCATATTAGATATATATAAAGGCTCTCACCATGATGGTAATTTTTTTTCTTCTAGTACATTTAGAGATTTATCCTTCCTTGCAAACAAGTATAAAGTTAAATCTAAAATAGAGAATGACCACCAAACCAGGTGGACAAATCAAGATTAAAAACTCCATTATTCCTCTCACTAGAGCACTTAACAGATTTGTCAGAATTATCTTTCAAGAGATACAGTGATTATAGCTTACAAATAGATATTTGCCTATCCATAGCAACTTTCTGAAAAAGATGTTGAATTTCATTATTTTGAATTCTTTGTTCACTATTAAAACTAGTTAGTTATATGATTGACTAGCTAATCTCCAATTTAGCTGTTTTCAAAGAACACCTTACTGTACTATCTTTCAGTACAAAGATTGAGATATACCATTAAAATCTTAAAATGGCAATATTGTTCTAATTTACTAGGAAAAAATAAGCTGGAGGATAAAATTTTCTCAATTTAAGATTTTCCTCAATGATTTTTTTCATAAAGCTTAACATCACCTATTTCTTATCTACCAGAATTGTCAAATGACAAAAATAAATATAAAAGTTTATTTTAAATAAAAAAATTAATTAACAATAATGTTTATTGTGAAAGATCCTCCTTATTGGCATACATGATTTTACTTTTTTTAAATTATATTTTATAATATCTCCATATTTTGTGCAGGTAAAATTATTCCTAATTCAAAGAGTATGCAACATTCAGTTGTTCCTTCACATATACAAGTTTGAGAACCACAGATACAAATAACTTGATTATTATAATTGCTTTCAAATCTGTTTCCTATAAATTAATGACAAGTAGATTGTAGGTATGGCCACTATATTAATCTTTAAGTAATTTAACAAATAGCTATAGTTCATATTTTGTATAAATATTTTGTAGTAATGATGGATTTCCTAAATTTAAACAGAAATTCCTAGGAACGTTAATCCTACAAGCACATTTATAGAAACTATTCTGAACATGCAATAATTAGCTATTAATTATTAACAGGTGCAGTGTTTTCAAAATATTTTAAGAGTTCAAAACAAAGAAAATTTCAAAATATTATAAGAATTCAAAACAAAGAGTTCAGACTCTTTAGTATCAGGAAGTCAGTTTGGAGGCAGTGAGGTAAGCTATAAAATGCAGATTCAAATATTACAGAAAAATGATGTCTTCTAAAGTGGGTCACCAAAAACAACTATAATCAGAGAGAGGGAATGAATTTGTGTGTGTACAGTGAAAGAGAAAGGGAAAGTAGGGGGAAGAGAGAGAAGCATGTTAACAACTGATGAAATCTAGGTGATATTTATGTAAGAGTTCATTGTGTTATTGAAACTTCACTATAAATTTGAATTTTTTAATGAAAAGTTTCAAAAATTCACAGAGAAAAATAAGAAGGTATATACAACTTTGGTCTTTCTATTAGGGCAAACCCATCTTGGGTAGAGCACGTGAAGTTCTGCTCCCCTTTAAACTGCAGCTTTTGAACTTTGAGCATGAAACGATGATAAAAAGAAGCTCTCCTCACCCATTTTCCACACTGCCGTCCCCTCTGCCACCTCAGCCCCACTGCCCAGCCAACCCACTCCAATCAACCTATAGTTTGAAGCCTAACATTCTTTGGATAAAGCACTGGTTTTAAGTACAATTGTTATCCAGATGAAAAAGTTGTGCCTAAAGAAAGAATGGAGGTACATTCACATTCTATTACTTATAAAGCAGTTAACCATTGGCTTTTAAATAAAAATTGAAAAAACTTCCCCAGCTCTAACAAAGGTTCTGAGTAAATTAATAGCCTAACCCTCAATGAAAGATATAAATATAGCTAGATAGCAAATGAACAGACATCAATTTTATACCAAAGTTTTCTTTGCAATATGTTAACTCATAAATTAAATGTTATTTCTTTTCCTATAAGCATTTCTATAGAATCTAGCTTGCCCAATATTCATATTATAATCTTACTTCCACAGACTATATCTGGATTTATGATTCATCAGGACATACTACAGGAACCCTAACCTTTAGAATTCGTCCTTCTCAACAGCCAGCAGCTCAGACCCTAGGTCCACAGGCAGGAGACACACTCTCAACTACCTACTGAACCAGAGCAGATGATGTGGGCAGTTGAAGCAGGACAAGTAGGACCTGTGGAAACTAGCGAGCTTATGACACACCTAAAAACGTGCCGTTTAGTTCCACCTATTGTTGCCAAGGGGGAGTGCAGGACCAGAATTAGATATCCCCATTTCTCAAAAGGAATTTCAAATATCAATTTTATACAAAACTTCCTAAAATTTATAAGGTTAACAACATCTTCTAAAACATTTAAAACACTCAATAGCCAAACAAAAACCTCTAAACACTTCTGCTCAGCATCATCCGTTTATAACAACCTTTGCCTTAAAGCAGCAATTCACTTTCAAAACTCCAAATTCTGGTTTAGTGATAGAAAAGGGCTCACATTACTTTTACTGCTTTTTTGCATCCTATTTAATATGTCAAACTCATATGTTATTTGAACCCATATCTTAATACTTAATTTTCAAAAATAAATCCACAGAAACTATCTTTAAAAGAGGTATTTCTTTCAAGAAAAATTCCACTATTTTACTGATAAATCTTTAAACCTGACTCTGTATACAGAAAGCAAGGAAAATTATTTCTCAACTTACTTTGATTTAGAGAATACAACTAAGAAAAAAACAAATTATAGGAGTATAGGGTTTTTTTCATCCCAAGCATAACAAAGTACAAATTAAAGATAGAGTAATCTATTTGCATCTCATTTTTTTTTTACTACAAATACTCACCTAAGGATGCATAAACAAATTTTGCCTCCTGATGTGAGTCTGCAGAATCCAAATCTCTGTTTACTTTCAATGTCTGTCAGTACAAAGGTAAAGTGCTGTCCAACTTGATTTTGAGACACCCTAAAATTCAGAAACATTAAGCCTTAAGGGATAATTTTCTTGAAGAAAAGCAAAAGCAATAATATATTTATATGTAGCATTAGTTTCATCTTTCCAATCAGTTGGTTCTTGAAGCTAGAACTATGTTCTAAAACTGAGTATATAACATATGAACTAAATCATGCATCAAAAACCCAAGTAAGTTGTAATACCTTACAGACAGAGCAATTCAGCATATGCTAATAATCCCTTACCAGAAAATCAAAAGTAGTTTACCATAAGCTTTCATAAGACTAAAAGTACTTATAAAATATTCCATAAATTATCAAAATACTATTACTAAAACTGTAGAAGAAAAAATCTGGGCATGATGACTGAGTCCTTTTTCCCAACTCTAGCTTATTTCCCCAATTATTCTAAAATTGCTTAGATAACAAATCATGACGCTTTAGAATCCAACGGCAAACACGACCAACTCTGTTGAATTGCTTCTCCTGTTGACATTCTCACCCAATAAAGTACTGTACAAAATACTCTTGGTATTTTTTCTTAGCATTCTCTTTCAGAGCTATCAATATATCAAGGAATATATTTCCAAGTACAAAATAACAAATATAATTTCTACAAAAAAACCTTACTGGCTAAGTTGTAAAGAATTGTAGTTAATTTTGAACTAAGTATCATGCTACCACAGTATGTGTTGTAGTGCAATATAAGGGGCAATAAAAAACTTTAAACTGAATATTCATTTCTATGTAAAATATATATTTCCTGGTCCTGCTATAATTTTGCCATTAGATAACTATAATTGAACTTTTGCTTCCTTGCCCCAAAACAAAATATCTGTGATACCTAAATTTTGTTTTTGAAGTAACTATAGGAATTGTGAAAAAGGAAATAAATTACTAACAATGTGAATAATAGAAACTGTTTTGTTAGGAAATACTGAATTTCAAATGCTGAACATTTAACATACTTTTAAGTGAATGGTTTTTCTCCTTAACTTTTATAAACTTAAAAAAAACTCCCCAGAAACTAATAGGCCCTCCCTCTAGTGCCCAAAGTTCATTATAATATTTTGTATCTTTTCTTTCTTTATTTTACTCTTACTATTAATTTGAAAATTACAACTTTTCTTTTGGGTCGTGGTGGGCAAATGACTCCTTAGAAATGAGGTAAAACAAGGAGTATCATTCATCACAAAGACTTGTTAGCATCAATTAGACCATCATTCAAAAGGCTTTAGCTTTAATATAATAAAATGTTATAGTCTCACTAATCTTTGTTGCAAAATACTTTCCTAAAATAAATTTTCTTCCAAAAATTCTTCATATCACACTCTTAAGAAAACTGATAATAGGGTGTGAAAATCACATGAAAAACAGTAAATTATCTGTTATGCTCAAAGGGCTATACAGTCTATGAAACTCCAACTGCATGCAAGTATTTCATTATTTGTTCAGTAAAATATAAACTTCATGAGATTTTCAAAACCACTTGGCGAGTTTCTCTGTAGACTTCCATAATACTGCACCATTTCTATAAAGCTATGCTTGGGAGACAACTAGCCATGAGTTTTACAATATCACACAGATGGTTTTTTTAATTAGGATGAAGTGAGATAGAAATCAAGATATATAGATCCAATTTTAAAACACAATTCTAAGGCTCTGATCAAGAACATACTAATATTTTTTTCTGCTAGTGCTCACAATTTGTAACTGAAGAATAAAGGGGAAAAAATAGAACCTATTGGCAATACTGTTTTAAGACTTCTAACTAGCCACAGCAAAAATATGATGATTCAAAAGGCTGCTTCATTCCAAACATTAATTTTGAACATCTAGCCTTTGTTGTTAGCAGTGAAAAAAAGGTACATTTCATTTTATAAAAAAGTACATGTAATCGTTTTAAAGTATGCACTAAGATAAGCTAAAATTATTTTAAATGATAATTATACTGTACCTTTTAACGTCAAAGGGGAAACAGAACTTTGGCACGCTCTGTAGTACTTCCTACAAATGCAAATTTTAAAAAAAAAAAAGAAGCTTTAGAATATTTTTTTAAAGATGCAGTTAAAACTTTTTTGAGACATTTTCTAGGAAAAAAAAAAGTTTGGTATTTTTTTTTCTGAAGAAAAATGGCACAGGTTCCTAGACTAAAATAATTGATTATTAAAAGGGAATTAAGTTTGTGCTTTGGCAGATTGCACTGACAATGCCATGGGAGCCCCAGGAGGGAAAGGCCTGGCCTGAAGGGTATTAACACCCTTCACATCCCCGCTGGGATTCCCTTCAACAAGGCCATATGGATTTTACAAGAAGCCCCGCACCATATGGGTAAGCTACGTCTGCTACTACTTGTACCACAGACTAGCCATAGGGACTTCTGACAGATCCTGGCTCAAAAATATAAATGTTGTTTCAATTAAAATGCAGGCAGAGAAAAGGGAATGAAGTTGGCAGCAGAATAAATTACTGAGAGGTATAACAGCTCTACATGTCCCACAGTCAGACAGTTAAAAAAAAAAAAAACACAAAGAGGCTATACCTAAAAAAACATATTTACGTGTTTCAACTCTTGGTACTAAGTTTTACTGTAAGTAACACTGAAAGAAATGTATATCTAAAAGCAAGCCTTTAAATTAAAACATAGCTTATATTCTGTGCACTTTCATTTAAGAATTGCCTAATATGAAAACCAATGTTTTAATTAAACAAAGGAAATAATCTGATTGATTTTGAAACCTTCAATAATTTTACAGTCATTATAAAATAATTTTTAGATCTTTTGGAAATCATATGCATTAACAATTATAACAAAGTGCAAATAACTGTCAGCTACTTGGCAAAAAAATAGAAAAAAATCCATTTTGTTATATTTGAAAAACAACTTAAAATTAACTCTAATTCAAAAGTTAAACTTTAAACTTCAAGACAACATCATATAAGGTCAAAGTCAGGTGATTTTATAAGACAAAGCAGAGATTCATGAGGATGTTTCCTATCAAAAAGAAGAAAGAGCAAATATCTTAATGCAGTAGTTATTCCCCCTCCAAAAAGAAATATCTTACCTCTTTGCCACTAAAATTCAGATCCAGAGAAGTTATCAAGATCTGAATACTTAAACCCTATACTTCAATATTGTATTGAGGATTTTAAAGTAGAATTTCTTGCAGTCTTTTGAAATGTACACTGCAATAGGTGTTCATTAAAAATAAAACATTGTAAAATTCCAATACCAGTACCTAATAAAGCTTCAAGAGTCTTAACTCACATAAGCAGAAAGAAAAGCATCATATGAAGAAAACAATCTTCTGCTCTTAGTGTAGAGCACTCTGATTTGCTTATGAATGAATATGCACCTTTGAGAGTAAGAGCACAGACTCCAGTTAGAGAAAGCTGTTTTACTAATGCCAATATTTTGTTTAAGGAAATTAAAAGTCACTAAGCTTGAAATAAGCTAAATTACTTAAACAGAAAAACAGTTCATTACAAATAAGAACAGTTCATTTTGATTTGACCATTGTTTAATCCTTATCTCGTGTTGCATAAAGCCATTTGCCATCTTTACTGTACATACGAACACTACTCAGATATTCTCCTGCAGAACTGTCCACATAATTTCTGTTAATAAAAGACATATATTCAAAATTTAATGTTTGCCTCTAAATATGCCCAAATTACACATTTCACATGAATTTTCAGACTCAAATTAAGAAGAATGCCTCCCAGTTAGTGGCTCAATCTTTCACACACCTCCCTCCTTCCACAAGCAACACACACGCACATACTTCTGCACAACAGCTCAGCTCGCTTCCCAACTGGCAGAAGCATCCCTCAGGGGACAAGTCTTTAAACCTCCGCACTCTTTAAAATTCAACCAGCCAGCAGGTCTATAGACTAGTGTATAAACAGTATAGACAAAAAAATCCTCTCTCAGCTTATGTCAGTGACAAAGCAGCTCAGCAGTTGACTGTTTCTCCCTTGACAGCATAAGCTGGGTTTACACAGATCAATAGCTGGGAGTACCACCTAGCTCCCAGGGCTCGGTTTTCTTCCTTAATTACAGGTGCTATTCAAACTGAAGTTTAAAAAGAAAAAAGAGAGAGAAGAGAGTCTGTTGAAGGGAGGAATAAAATACATGCCAATAGCTTTTTTGGATCCTTATAGTAATGATATTAATTGAAAATTATACTCCTTCATTTATTGGAAAAATGTTCATAAAGGCTGGTATTTCCACTACATAGTGTTTTTGACATGACACACACATAAGCACACATACAAAATTCTAAGTTAGCATCCACAGATTATGTGAAAGGTTTAAGATAATACTCTCCAGAAGTTACCGATTTCCCCTTTTTCCACAGGCTTTGGCTTTTAAAGAAATTTACTTAGCCAAAAAAAAAACTATTCAGGCTTCAGAATTCTCCCAACTCTCCAAATTATTTTATTTTTATACACAAAGAACATATTGGCTAACACATGTTAAATGATAAAAACGGGAATAACAAAAAGAATGCAATAGAATACAAAACTATGAATAGCAAAATACAAAGGGAAATAGTATATATTTCTGTATCTGCCCTAAAACAATACATCTACCATCATATTAATGACTGGAAATAAGGACTGATTAAAATTTATCAATTGGTCCCACCACAGTCCCGGGGGGGGAGAATTTATATACTGGGGTTTTTTTGATCCTGTATCATTATTAATAAGCATTATAATAAAATTGATCTTGTAAGAGCAAAGAGAGTAAACTGCTAGTGTTAGAGTGCTATATTAACTCTTTATCCAATGAAGTTACCATTAAAACTATAAATTGATCAACTAAAAGGGGATCCAGCAAGCATTTAAGAAAAAAATCTACTTTTTAAAAAATGCTAAAATATGTGAAGTTTACATCTTGATCAATGTTCAATAACTACAAAGGTTTTAGAATTTCTCTGAGAAAAAACTGAGATGAAATGAGATATGTCATTGTTGTTGTTTTTTGTTTTGCTTTGTTTTTTTTTTTTTTTGAGACAGAGTTTACTCTGTTGTCCAGGGTAGAGTGCCATGGTGTCAGCCTAGCTCACAGCAACCTCAAACTCCTGGACTCAAGCAATCCTCCTGCCTCAGCCTCCCGAGTAGCTGGGACTACAGGCATGCACCACCATGCCCAGATAATTTTTTCTATATATTTTTACTTGACCAATTAATTTCTTTCTATTTTTGGTAGAGATGGGATCTCGCTCTTGCTCAGGCTGGTTTTGAACTCCTGACCTTGAGTGATCCTCCTGCC
Organism: Lepilemur ruficaudatus; assembly: GCA_963574885.1. Lineage (NCBI taxonomy): Eukaryota > Metazoa > Chordata > Mammalia > Primates > Lepilemuridae > Lepilemur > Lepilemur ruficaudatus. The sequence continues at coordinate 35,875 of CAUYRT010057260.1, forward strand.
TCGACCTCCCAGAATGCTAGGATTATAGGCGTGAGCCACCGCCCCGGGCCTGTCATTGTTGATATCAATTGTTTTTCTTCCTTCTCAACTACTTTTCCCCCTACCCTACACTGAAATATTGGTGTTCCCTAAAGTTCCACAGTTTTCTTTCTTCCCTACTTAAGGTACATCTGCCTAGGCCATCTCTTCTACACCCATGGTTTCAACTACAACTACTAAATCTCTTAGTCTAGTAGTTTACACATTTCTGTAAACTCCAGGATTATATATCTAATTACCTTTTCGTATTACTTCCTGGATGTTCCCAGACACTCAAATTCAGAATGTACCAAACTGAAGCTAGTCCTTTTAGTTACAGTCCTTATTATCTCAAATGGCAAAACCTTCTCCCCAGTTACCCAAACAAAAAACACGGTAGTCATCTAGATCCCTTTCTCCTGACTCATGTATAAAAATCAATCATTCACCAAGCCCTTTAATTCAATTCCATATCTTGCTCCAGAAGTTAATGGAAGGGTAGAAAGGATTAGAAGGAAGATGACAAGACAGCAGAATCACCTGGGAGATCTTTTCAAAACAAATTTGATTGCCTAAATTCATAAGGGTCCTTAGTCTTTAACTTCAGTCTAAATAGCATCTATAATTAAGGAATAAGACTAACTATATCAGTTAAGGGTGCTTTATATATATAATAAATAGTTATACTCTCATAGCAAGAAGTGACAAGGCAGACTTGTTCAGGGACTGTTTAATTAACATCCTCCTTAAGGACTCAAGAGCCTTCTCTTGACCTGGTGCGGTGGCTCACGCCTATAATCCTCGCATTCTGGGAGGCCGAGGTGGGAGAATTGCTTGAGCTCAGGAGTTCAAGACCAGCCTGAAAAAGAGTGAGACCTCATCTCTACTAAAAATAGAAAAATTAGCCGGGCATGGTGGTGCATGCTTGTAGTCCCAGCTCCTCGGGAGACTGAGGCAGGAGGATCACTTGAGCCCAGGAGTTTGAGATTGCTGTGAGCCATAATGATGCCACTGCACTCTAACCAAGGCAACAGAGTGAGATATCTCAATAAAAAAAAAAAAAAAAAAAGGAAATTGAACCTCACTCCCCTCCTTCATAAAAATAAAAATTATTAAAAAAGAATTAACAGCAGGCTTCTGCTCTACTGTGCTGAGTTTGTTGGCTTTGTCCTCAGCTACCTCTACTCATGGTCACAAAATGAGCTTCCAGACTTTAGCACATCCATGAAGACACAGCAATGTTCAGTGAGAGAAGCTTCTCCTTATGTGAAACCTTTCCCAGATGCCCAGCCCCTGACTTTCCTAATATATCTAATTAGCCACAGGGTTGCAAACCACTCCTAAACTAATCACTGGCAAGGGAAATGGTTTGCTATGCTCAGCTTAGCCTTGGACTAGAGGAAAACTCAGAATCAAACCCATTCACTTTCCGATAACCATGACACAGGTAATTATAAAAAAGCATGAGTAGGCTGGTGCAGTGGTAGGGGTTATCAGAACTTAGTAACATTAGTGTCACTAAAGCTGGTATACAACCCCCACTGCTAAATTTGACTGGCTTTTAAAAAAAAAGTATAAAAAAAGAAAAGGCTTGAGTAAAGTATTAATATATTTTAAGAATCTACACAATATTAATCAGCTAATAAATTTATAATATAATTCTCAAGAAAAATATAACACTATATAAGGATAGTTTTCAAATATTCATGATTTTGTTTGTATAAATAACACTTTCAGAATCATCAGCAACAACTAAGGGACTACTCGTCAATTTTAATCTAATTTTTCACAAAGGCTATGGGTTTCTAAAAAGATAATTACTTAATTTTGAATAGTAGCTCCTCAAATAATAATTAACTAACATAATGTATTCATTCAACCTATTTGTGCTTTACACAAGGGCATAAAAAACTCTTTTTTTCTTAAAAGAAACACTGACTGAGCCAACTCAGCCATGAGCAGGCTGCACAGCACAGAGCTAAGACTCCCAGACTGTGCACTGGGATGTCCCAAGGACCCAGAGCAGGCTCTCAGGGACACTGCCAAGTATTTTAAATTTTCAAAGGAAACACAGCTACACTAACAGTCTGATTACATCAAGGTACATTTTACTAAAAGGGGGAATTACACTAATACAACAAATCACAGAGACAGCCTCTCTACCATATTCTTGCTCTCTTTAAGAAGTGTTTAAAACTTGGAAAATCTATTTTAAACTTAAGCTGGATACGGTGGCATGCACCTGTAGTCCCAGCTACTTAGAAGGCTGGGGAGGGAGAATCGCCTGAGCCCAGAACCAGAAGTTCAAGTCCAGCCTGAGCAACATAATGAGACCCTGTCCCAAAAAAAAAAAAAAAATAATTAAAAATATTAATGAAATTAAAATTTAAAAATAAAGTAAAAATTTTAAACTTATAACCAAGAAATAACTGTCAGGATAAATGAGCCCAATGTAGGAATTTTCTTTTGGATTTTACTTTTATGTATTGTTTCAGTTAGAAATAAATTTCTTTTACCCCTCCTCCTTAAATTAGGGAAAACACCGTAAGTCTGTGAATTCTGACATACAATTGCTTAGATTAACTCTGATCAAGTTATTTTTTCACCGTCAAAAATTTAAACTAAAGTTTTACTATTAGAAGATTTAAATAACTACCATGAAACAAATACTTTCTGATATAAAAAGAACTGTGCTGTGAAATATAAATTTCAAAAATTTTGGTTCTATGTGTATCAGTCTTAGGCCAGTGACAGAGACCTCTGCAGTCTACAGATCACTTTAGTTTGATCGAACGTTAGTGAGAAAGCCTACACTAGAAGCAGCACAGAGTGACATTACCAAAAAAAAAAAAAAATCTGCAGGTTCTATATCCACAGGCACAACCAACTGTGGATTGGAAACATTCGGGAAAAAACAAAACAAAAAACAAAAAATAATACAAAAACACCTATACAGCACAACAATAATTTACATAGCATTTACATTTTGTTAGTTATTATAGGAATCTAGAGATGATTTAATGTATACAGGAGGATATGCATAGGTTATATGCAAATATTATGCTATTTTATATAAGGGACTTGAGGGACATTATCTGTGGGATTTTGGTATCCACAAGGGTCCCAGAACCACTCCCCCTTCCCCCACAGATACCAAGGTACTTGAACACCACGAAAGTCTTGCTTTTTTAAAAAAATAAAATAAATAAAAAAATAGATACCAAGGTACAACTAACATCCATATGTACACACATATACACATAACAAATACATAACATTTATTTGTATATTGTATATTTGTTATATATTTATATATCATATGTATTTACAACAAAAAACAGGTGGTGTACTTGGCAAGTAAAAGGCATAACAAACACATTTACTCTCATTAATTTAAGATAAAAGCAAACCATTTAAAAAGCATGGAAATGTATATATAAGCAAATGAGTTTCGAGAGGGTTTTTTCTTCAAAAATTCTATCACAAACTGCAATCAAATGTTTATCCTTAGGTTAACACTAATCTTTAAGCAAGGATTTAAATAGAAATTTACCAACTCTACAAAAAAGCCATTTAGGAAGACTCCCTTTCTTTTCCCCTAATAATCACATAACCTCCCACTCTCTTGAGACATATTTAATGTCTGAAGATCTACTCTTTGCCTCATTCACTCCTATTTTAACAGGTAACAGTTTTTTAGATAAAAGGAAATATATACTAAAACACCACCCATAATATTTATTTACATTTGTTTATACTAATGTATTTAAAAATGAGTATCAATCATTTAAATCAAGATACAGCAGAATTAAGGTAAGTAGGAAAATGTTTCCAGTTTTAGAAAGAAATAAGTTTTACATCAGTCGATTGATCGGCTATCATGATTTCAATCCACAACTGTATATTGTAGGGTAAACGAGATGTGATTTCTGATTTTCAGAACTAGAAAGAATTAAGATTAGATCATTAGAAAACAGATGCATGCAACCCCTTAAATATGTACTATTAGGATGTGTTTTATTAAAAATAAAACTAAATAAATAAAATTATATTATTAGAGAAAAAAAGACCAAAAAAGGCCAGGCACGATGGCTCACACCTGTAATCCCAGCACTTTGGGAGGTTTGAGGCAGGAGGATCGCTTGAGGCCAGGAGTTGGAGACCAGCCTGGGCAACAAAGTGAGTATCTACAAAAAATTTTAAAAAATTAGCTGAGCATGGTGGCATGTGCTGCAGTCCCAGCTACTCAGGAGGCTGAGGTGGGAGGATCACCTGAGCTCAGAAGTTCTAGTTGTAGCGAGCTGTGACCATGCCACTGCTGTCCAACCAAGCCAACAGATGAGATCCTGTCTCTTAAAAAAATTTTTAATTTAAATTTTTTAAAGAATAAAAAGGAAATAGATGCATTAGATGCACACACGTACAGAGGCACACACACTAGACAGCATGTCAAAGTGGTCAAGTGCATGATGCTCTGGAGTCAAGCAGTCAACATTCAAGTTCTGGCTCCACAACCTACTGGCTCCAGTTACTTCATCTAAAAATTGGACAAAAGTTGGTACCTATCTCATTAAATGTCCTCATTAACTTAGAATTAAATGAGAGTTTATTTGGGGATTTATGTAAGGATTAAGTGAGACATCCCATGTTCATATACTGGAAGACTTAACACCATTAAAATATTCATACTATGTAAAGCAATCTACAGATTCAATGCAATACCTATCAAAATCCCAATGACATCTTTTATATAAACAGATGAAACAATCCTAAAATTAATATAGAACCACAAAGGACCTGAATAGCCCAAAAAAAAAAAAAAATCTTGAAAAAGAAGAACAAAGCTAGAAGCATCACACTTCTTGATTTCAAAAATATATTACATAGCTATAGTAATTAAAAAGTATGCTACCAGCATACATACAGACATGTAGCCCAACAGAACAGAATAGAGAGCCCAGGAATAAACTCATGCAAGTACAGTCAACTGATCTTCAACAAAGGTGCCAAGAATACACAATAGGGTAATGACAGATTTTTCAACAAAAGGTGCTGGGAAAACTGGATATCCACGTGTGAAAGTATGGAATTGGACCCTTATCTTATGCACAAAAACCAACTCAAAATGGATTAAAGACTTTAATGGCTTCTTTGGTAATGGGTTTGCCACCAGAATACAGGTGTCATGAAAATCACCCCTAAATCAAAGCCAAAATATGAAACAAAAAGACTCTTATCAACATCATCATCATGGACACTTAGATTCAGTCAAGTTTTCTACTACTGGCCACCTGATCTGCAAATGTGGTAAAACAGACAGAAGAACCATCAAAAAAATGTGAGGAAAAAGTTGCTGAGATGGGAAAGAGTCCTTCAAGTACGCCTGGGTCTTGGATAAACTGAAAGCTGAGTATAAGGGTGGCATAACCATTGCTGTATCCTTGTGGAAACGTGAGACCAGCAAGTCTTATTTAACTATTAATATCATTAATGCCCCAGGACATAAAGACTTTATCAAAAACAGGCACATCTCAGACTGACTGTGCTGTCCTGATTGTTGCTGCTGTCATCAATGAATTTGACGTTGGTATCTCCAAGAACGGGCACACACATGGGCATGCCCTTCCAACTTACACACTGGATGTCAAACACTGACTGTTGGTGTTAACAAAACAGAATTCCCTGAGCCACCCTACCACCAGAAGAGATGTAAAGAAATCATTAGGGAAGTCAGCACCAACATTAAGAAAATTAGCTACAACCCTAGCATGGTAGGATTTATGCCAATTTCTGGCTGAAATAGTAACATCATGCTGGAACCAAGCACTAACCGGCTTTGGTGCGAGGGATACAAAGTCACTTGTAAAGATGGTAACGCCAATGGAGCCACACTGGTTGAAGCTCTGGATTGTGTCCTACCATTAACTCAACCAACTAACAAGCCCTTGTGTCTGCCCCTGTAGGGTGTCTACAAAATTAGTGGTATTGGGACTGTCTCTGCCAGCCAAGTGCAGACTAATGTTGTCAAAGCCAGCAAGGGGTCACCTTTGCTCCAATCAACATCACAACTGAAGTCAAGTCTGTTGAAATGCATCATGAAGCATTGAGCTAAGCTCTTCCTGAGGACAACGTGGGCTTCAGTGTCAAAACATGTTTGTCAAAGATGTTCACTGTGACAACATTCCTGGAGACAACATAAACGACCCACCAATGGAAGCAGTTGACTTCACTACTCAAGTGATTACACTGAGCCATTCAGGCCAGATCAGTGCTAGTCATGCCCCTATACAGGACTGTCACACAGCTAACATCGTTCACAAGTTTGCTGGGCTGAAGGAAAAGACTGAGTGCTATTCTGGTAAGAAGCTGGAAAATGGTCCTAAATTCTTGAAATCTGGCAATGGTGTTTTCGTTGATAAGGTTCCTGGCAAACCCACGTGTTGAGAGCTCCTCTGACTATCCTCTTCTGGATCCTTTAGCTGTTCATGATACAAGCGGACAGTTGCTGCAGGTGTCTTCAAAGAAGAGGACAAGAAGGCTGCCAGAATGGGAGGGTCACCAGGTCTTCCCAGAAAGCTCAGAAGATCCCTAATATCTGCCACCTCAATCTTAATCAGTGGTGAAAAAACAGTTTCAGAATTGTCTGTCTCAATTGGTCATATAAGTTTAATAGTAAAATACTGGCTAATGATAACAATGCATTATAAAACCTCCAGAAGGAAAGGAGAATGTCTTGTGGACTACTTTGGGGTTTTTTTGTGTGGCAGTTTTTAAGTTTTTAAAACCAGTACTTTTTAATGAAAACAACTTGATGAACAATCTGTTGTAGAATTTTGACACTCATTAAAATAAAGTTTAATGGAAAAAAGATTTAAAGGACCTGAAAGTGTAAAACTCTTAGAAGAAAATACAGGGGAAAAGCTTCACAACACTGGTCTTTGCGATGATTTCTTGGCTACAGCACCAATCATGGCTATATGATACGTATGTGCGTAGATACATGCACAGGCAACTAAGGCAAAAATAGACAAGTGGGATTACACCAAACCAAAAATTTTCACAGTAAAGAAAATAATCAAAAGAGTGAAAAGGAAACCTACAAAATGTGAGAAAATATTTGCAATCCATATATCTAATAAGGGATTACTATCTAAAATATATAAGGAATTCATACAGCTCAATAGCAAAAAAAAAACCAACCTGATTAAAAACTGGGCACAGGACTTAAACAGACATTTCTCCAAAGAAGACATACAAAAGGCTGACAAGTACATGGAAAGATTCTCAACATTACTAATTATGAAGGAAATGCAAATCAAAACCACTGTGGGATATCATTTCACACCAGTTAGAATGTCCACTATCAAAAACAAACAAAAAAACAAAAGGTAAGTGTTGGTGAGGCTGTAGAGAAATGACAAGCCTTGTTCACTGTTGGTGGGAATGTAAAATGGTACAGCAGCTATGGAAAACAGTTCCTCGAAAAATTACAAATAGAACTATCATATGATCCAGTAATCCCACTTTAGGGTTTTTATCCAAAATAATTGAAATCAAGATCTCAGAGGGGTATTTGCACTCCCACGTTCACTGCAGCATTATTCACAATAACCAAGATGCAGAAACAGCCTAAATGTACATCCACAGATGAATGATTAAAGAAAATCTGTTATATACATACAATGGAATTTTATTCAGCCTTTAAAAAGAAGGCAATCCTGCCATATGTGACAATGGAAATGCATCTTGAGGACACTACGATAAGTGAAACAAGGCAGTCTCAGAAAAATACTGCATGATTCCACTTATACGTCTAAAATAGTCCAACTCACAGAAGTGGAAAGTAGAATTGTGGTTGCCAGGGCCTGGGGGAAGGGGAAATGAGGAGTTGCTGTTCAACAGGTATAAAGTTCAGTTACGCAAGGAAGTTACAGAGATCTGCTGTACAACATTGTGCTTATAGTTAACAATACTGTACCATACACTTAAAAAAATTTTAAGAGGATATAGATCTCATGTATCTGGTGCCTTCACAATTAAAAAAAAAAGGATGTAAGATCTCAAATTCATTCCCTTTCCCACTTTCTCTTTGACCTTTCCCTAGTTCAGGCTCTCAAACACTTCTCCTAAACAACTACCATGGCCTTCTAACTAGTCTCCGTGTCTCAAGCACCTTTTCTCCTCTCCGAAGCAACTAACCTAAAGTTACCTTCCTAAAATATAGATGTGATTTGGAAACCCCCTTAATATATACCATTTATGGTATTTTCTATAGGCCAATGCCAAAGAACATAGCACAGTATGTAAAGCGCTTCATAATCTGGCCCAACTACCTTGATAGCCTCAACACCAAGCTCCATATATCCTGCATTAAATTCGTGGTTACTTGAATAAGCTCTTGTGCTTAATTTCATTTTTTGTTACTTCTTCTATGCCGTAAGGCTCTTAACTTTGAGTTATTTGATGTTACTTTTCCTCATTCATGTTCCATATCCTGTAAATAATCAAGGCACAATTTTTTCCTGTTTTAACTTCATGGACAACGTAAAAATTTCAGACTACTGCAATTTGCAATACAAAACATATTTCATGATCCCAGCTAGCTAGATCTAAAGTAGGAAGTTAGATACATTGTCCATCTCTTACAAGCAAAAACAGTTAGAAATGTCACAGAGTATGGTTACCAAGTTACATTTCTCATTATGGATTTAAAGAAATAGGCTAGGGTTTACAAAAACAAATGTTCTCTGAGATTCTTCTCTCTCCCTAAACTGTGGTAAGTTCATTTACACAAGTAAATTCCACATCATCCTCCTATCTTAAACTCCAGTCAGAGGTTTCTGACTATTCAGAGAAGACATTCCTACTTGAATACCTGTCATATCCAGAACTGAAAACATCCTCCCCTCAAATTATGATCCTGCTCCCAAATGCCTTATTTTTATACTTTCATGTTAACTTTATCCTAGTCTAAATTTTTCTATACTTTAGAATCAGGGAACAATCTTTCTTTTTATTAGCACATCAGAAACTAGTTAAAATCACATGGACCCTGTGTCTGCATTTAACAAGAGTGACCACTAGACTGCATCGTTGTCTTATCTGGTCAAACAGGAAAAGGATAAAGCTGTATGTCACCGCTTATTACGAACTTACCAAGATAAGCTGCAATATTATCACTTATCTAGAAAAATACCTATGAATAAACATGCAACTGTGTATTTGAATAATTAAGTTATAAAAGTAACAGAAAATAATTCATATTTTACATAAAATATTCACCATCACAATTAGCTGAAATACTTAAATATAACCACCATGAAGTTAAATTTTTGAAATTACGTCTATTTAAAAATGGCCAAATATAAAGCAAATGCTATCTACCACTTAAAACATTTCTATGAAATATCATACCTAACATTACATCTTTAAGATTTAAACATCTAACATATGCAAAGTCTATCATTAAAATGCACATAATTTATCTGAATCAAAATAAAAATATATCTAATAAGTAATACTATTCATCTGGACTCTTTAGCTCTCTCATAATATACAAATGCATTCCTTTTCTCCAAAACATAGCAGCTGGGAATGAAAGAAAAGATTTCAAATGATCATGTTCTCATCATATTCCATCATCTTTTCATCAGTTTGTCCTAGTTTTTCTTTGAGCTCCATTCTTTCACAAGAGGTCTCTCTTTAGATCAATCCATATTTCCATAATCCACACTGCTGCTTCCTCCTCTTCTCCCCAGGGTGGACTAACCCCCACATCCAGAACCATGGCTTACAACTGTCATTAAGCCTCATAACAATAACAAGATAACAAAAGAACGGGTGGAGATGAGGCTAGCTGGTACCATATGTTGATCAAGCTCAATATTTTCAGCTAATATGTAATATTTTTTAAACTTAAAAGTTTTAATAGTGAAGTGCCTTCATATCTACTTGTTCTCCCCGATTGTATTTCAAGCTTAAATTTTAAACATTAATGAGCAACCTGGCAATACTTCTTTTAAAGAGCTTATCTATCAATAATGTATGAAAGGGGGAGGGAAAAACAGAAATCACCAAACAGAAAGGTGAGGCGGCAATTCATGGATGGATATTCATTTCGTAACCCGCAAGCCCCACCTATTCCTTTAAAAAAAAATCTCCAAAGGTCATTTTCTAAAACAGTCTGCAGTTAAAATAAGCAAAATTATTGTAAAGTAATATATTCCATGTGACTTAATAATGAATTTATGCCAATTTTGAAAAGACTTTGTCTTCTATCAAGTAACATTTTAAAATGTTACTCTTATTGTTTCGGTCCTTTTGTTTCATAGTTAAGTAATTTTAACTTCTTTCTAAACTAAGGATAAAGAAACTTTGAAATGTAAAATTTTGAACTGGCAGAGACTTAGATGTCGTAATATACATTTTTTTTTCTCCTAACTTTGGGAGAATTGCTTCTAATTTATCAGCCCATGATTTGTGACCTTGCAAAAATAATTTCTTTACTCTGTTTGTCTCGAAGACTCAGAACCCTTTATAGCACTAAATTCTAATTTTACTTTTGCCAAATGTTTACTGCTAAATAAAGAATAAGCTTTTGTGAAAACACATTTCTTTCAATCTGCATCATCTATTATTATTTAATTTCTATAGGTTGCTGAGTAATGTCAGACCTTCCAGGTTTGGCCTGAATCACCTATAAGTTAAAATATAATATTTTCACTGCCATAAAAATAAATATAAAAACTTCACCTCTAAGAACACATTAAAGTAAAATCTTTTCAGCCTTCAACATAAAATTAAGTTCATCATATAGGGGTTTTCAAATATAATTTTATTACCTAAAATGTATGCAAAAATATTCCTTTTTTTTTTTTTTGCTAGATCACACAGTTCTGTTGTTCAGCAAATACCTCAGCTATAAAGCAAAATTTCTAAAGTAACTATGTTTTTCCAAATTAGTTCACTGTTAGCAGTAAAATTTTAAAATTAACCATAGAAAATATAAAACAAGCATGCAGGTAAAATAAAAATATGAGCATATTTTGCCTTGAGCTTCCTAACACACTGTACCTGCAAAAGAAAAAAAATCTATTAATAGTCTACAAAAAGATGGATAGAAAGATATAATCATGATGATGATCTTAGATTTATTTTCACGCTTTCCCTCAAGCTTACCCCTTATAGTGTTTCAGTCTGACTCTTCCTTTTAGTCATAAGAATATACCAAAAGATAACACTGTGTGTATCTACAAGGGAGCTGACAAGAAACACTTGATATTTTAGGGTAACTAAAATAGATCACTGATAAAATTTTTGGAATATGAAAGCAACAATGATATAATTATAATTCTCTTACATTTACCTATCTCATCTCTCTTTACAAAATTATATTTCATTAGAAAATAAGAAATCAATTTACCTTAGAAATGTGTGTTCATATATAATACATATATACTCATGGGAGTAGTGAAGTAAAAATTTAATATCACACATGAAAAAGTTGTTCAAGACATTTCATTCTTTCCATTTAGAAAAACAATAGTTAATATAGAAGGCAATTAAATTCTTTTTTTTTTCTGTGTCTGATGTAATCAATTGGTAGTTAAAGATGACAGAATCAAGCCTAAACAAGAAAAAAAAATCCAGTTTTTAGAAATCCACAAATACTTATTTTGAAAGTATTAGAATTTAATAAATTATTTCTGAATAATGTAGCTCTTCTATATGACTGGTGCAAGAAGCAAAATTATAAAATGCCCAGGTATCAATGTACTTCAATTTCCAATCATGAAAAACTAATCTTTCTAATCAAATCCCCTTTAAATTAATAAAGAAAAAATATTTTTTAAAAATATGTGTAAAAATTTTTTAAAATAAAAAAAAAACGGCATTCTTCCTAAACCATGCAGACCAACCATCAGAAATTGTTGAACATAAAAAGAAAACTGTAAACAGTGCTGAGTATTTTGGATTTAGTATCAGCTGACTAAATGGCTGTCTGCAGTTATAAAAGGCCTGTAAAGATACAGCTAATGGGTAAAATTAAAAATGCTGAGCTACTACAGTATGATACATATTTCTTACCACTATTCATTCTTAAATATACAGTTCAAGCTGTTTCCAGATAATTTCTACCAAGATTTGCTTAATAGAATTATTATTATTGGCATTAAAAATAATCATGTGACATATGCACTTTTCCAAATGCACTTTTATCACCCAGCATGAGCGTATACTAGGTTGCTGATATATATTAAAATTTAATTTTTTTTTTACCTTAAACAGAAATGAGGGGTGGGAAGAAGAACACACAAGTCTGGTATTTGTCATGAACAGTCCTTCAGGGACCTACTAAATCTTCAAGAGGCCTAGCTCCTCTGCTAAGCCACTTCTTTCCATTCATACTTTGATGAATCCCTATTGTATCTGTCATAATACCAGTTTTAAATCTTTCTGAATTCAAGGTGGCACACCAGTCTTAAATCCATCCCTCTTAGTATACTGCCTTTCCTCCTATTTTTCCAAGAAAATTAAGATAACCTATCACAAGTTTAATTCTACTTCCTCTGATCTATCACTCATTCAACTAGCTATTCGAAAAACATTTATTCACATCTTATCACATGCCAGCCACTCTACCAGATGTGGAGATTGAAAAATGAGAAGAGTTTGTCTCTTTTCCTTCAAGAAACATTCATATAGCAAAAAAGAAAAAAAAAAGAAAATATAACAATAGAATGTAGAGGTATATAAGAGGCTACGGAAGTATAGAGAAGTTGCCTTGTAGGCTCAGGAAAAACTTCAAAGAAGAATTAATTTTCAAACAGATTTAGGAACAGCATCCATATATCTCCACACTCACAAAAATTAATTCAAGAAAGATAACAGACTTAAATCTAAGACATGAAACCATAAGAATTCTAGAAGAAAATGTTGGAAAAACTATTCTATACATTGGCCTAAGGCAAAGAATTTATGAAAAAGACCACAAGGGCAATCACACCAACCAAAAAAAATAAATGAATGGGACTTGATTAAATTAAAAGGCTTCTGCACAGCCAAGGAAACAATCGACAGAGTAAACAGACAACCTACAGAATGGGAGAAAATATTTACATGCTATATATCCAATAAAGGGCTAATAACCAG